>PVKM010004391.1:0-52403 GCA_004027735.1 Carollia perspicillata
TAGTCATAGAATTACACTCTCTTTGGCAAATACCAATCATGCTGCCTTGAGCCCTCTTCCAAATGACCTAACCCTTATAAATATATAATATGCACATTCCAATATCTTCTTCTGGAAACACTCTGTAGTCCCCAATAATGTGTGTTCTTTCTTATTGTAATGAATCGACAAACCTACATTTGTTTAATTATAGTAGTGTTCCTTGTGGTCTTTGGATGGGGGGTATTGGCATTATATTAGACATAAGAATTTTGGAAAACAAAATAAAATTGTACTTTTGTTATTGTTGATGTTTTAATTTGATTTATTTGAGTATAGGAGTTAGAAGAGGAATATTGGGTGAGCGTTACTTCCTGGGAGGATTTGAATTTCCAGACTATGTCACTAGTAAAAGGAATGGCTTCCTGGTGGAAGTAATATTTTAGCTGTGTCCTTACCTAAAAGAGAATGCCAGTTGGGCATATGGGAAGTGGAAACATGTTCTGAGAGGAAGATAACATAGATATTAATACAGGAGAAGGGAGGAGGGGCTACGTAGAACTAAAAACTTGTTGCTTTAAGCAGAGAATAACAATGAATAGAAGGACGGGTCATTGGGCAGAAAGCCTTACAACTGTCAAGAGAAGCGCATTAATAGTTTATAAATTAAATACAAGCATATGCTTAAAAAAATCAAGACCCAGAATAAGAGATCATATAAAAATAAAATAATAATGCAAGAACTTATAAAAGCAAAAATTAAGATTATCTTAATGTTTATTGAGGTAAAGACATTTAAAAAACAAAAAAATAGTTAGAAAAATAATTTATTCATTTGAAAACCATTTCCTGAGTGCCTCCCAGTAGGAAAATATGGTAAAATATCATCCCTTTGAAGTTAATAACTCCCATTTGTCCCACTTGAAAACCACATCACATCTATATGTCTGAATTTAGCAGTTCATTAATTATAAGCTTTGGGGCTATTCAAGGCTATAAGGAACAAAAGTGGTGATGATTTAAGATTTGTGTAATACCAAGATCTGGAAAATACTTTTAAAATGTCTGATTAAATCATTAAGAAATGCATTCAAAATGAAAGAAATCTAATCAAATTTAAATTATGCATTTTTCATTTCTAATAAATATCACTCAAGAGAAAATCTTCAAAGTTGTAGCACAAATGATTGATAAAAGCATAATGCTTCAAAGGGCAATTTTTCTGGGAGCATCTTGAATGTTTTGCTGCCTTTCTTACCAATGAAAATGAAATAAAAATATCCCATGGGCTCAAATTCTCTCTGAACAGATAGCCTAAGCCAGTGGAAACTCAGCTAATCAGCAAACTCGGGAATTGAATCATCTGATTAAATAGTCATTAAGTTAATCAACCAGAACTTTTTGATTCAACTTTTAGTGATTTATTAACTTTATTGAAAAAAATCATTCTCAAATGCATTAGATTAGTTTTCTTTTATGTACTATATCAAACCCTAAGGAAGAAAGAAGGAAGATAAGAAGGAAGGAAGGATGACAGGAAGGAAAGGAAGGAGGAAAGGAGGAAGGAAGGAAGGAAGGAAGGAAGGAAGGAAGGAAGGAAGGAAGGAAGGAAGGAAGGAAGGAAGGAAGGAAGGAAGGAAGGAAGGAAGGAGAAATGGCAGCATGTGCAGCAATAACAGAATGTACTTTGGAGTAATACAGTTTGGTTTCAGTTCTGGCTTCATCACTCTGTGATGTGTGAGGTGGAGAAAATTCATTTAACCTCTATATGCCTTACTTTTCTCATCTGAAAAATAGGTATAAAAATTGTACCTACTTTAAGGGATTAGTGTGAAGATTAAATAAGGTAATAGCTATAATGTGCTTACAACAATGCTTAGAGCACAGGAAACAATAAATTAGCTACTGTTATTTATTGAATTATATTCTTCCAAGTTACCATTTTATCACACACCAATAATTAGGAGGCAATGTGACATATTGGTTAAAGCATTGAGTTCTGTGGATTTATGCTTCCTTGACACCATCTATTAGATGTGTGATCTTGAGCAAGCTAATAACTCCATGGCTGGGTTTGGCAATCTATAAAATTAGTAGAATAATAAAATCTGCTTCAAAGGATTGCTGTGTTAAAGGTAACCTAGACACTTGCATCCCATACTGCAAATATGTGGCACACAATTAGAGCTCCCTCAAAAGTTAGGTAGTATTGAAAACTAGTTGTAGAAATACGGGAGTTTGAGTTGAATGTGTACCAAACCTAGAGCAAAGTTTAACAGTTTTATTCTCTGATTATTATTTTGTAATTTGCTTTTTTTTGTACTTAGATGTTAATTGTTGAAAAATGCTGATTAATAAAGGGTTTTAGTTAACTGGATTCAACTAATTGCAGCATTCCTTATCTGTATGTTCTTATTCAGAATCAGCTCATAGAATTGTTCTTATTTAGCAGGAGAGAAGCTGAAAGGGAGCTTTCCAGCCACTAATTTATGTGTTCTTCAACTCAGCAAACCAGAGTTGCTTCCAGAAGGAGAGCGCAGCTGAGAAGTGAGGCAGCTGGCTGAGTTCCATCAGCCCCGGAGCTAGACCTTTCTCCAGAGGGTACTCTCTGTGACAGAACTGAGGTCATTTGAATACATCCCTGATGAGTACAGACTTCCTTTTCTGTCGAAAAGGCTCTTTCTCAATGTATTTTTTCTGTAATCTGTCCTTTTCATCAGCCCACAGCTTCATTTAGTGTAATGGTAACATGAATGTCTGGAGGGGAGTTATCCCAGAAAATGTTAGGTGTTAATTCCCAAAGGCAAAAGAGAAAGAACAGTTGAGTGAGGCAGATAGCAGCCTGGCAGGGGGTTCCCCAAAACAGGCTCTGACATCTGGCAACCTTCTGGTAACTGACTTCTTTTCTCTTACTTTTAAGAGTCTTTCTTTATTTTTAACCTTTGACCTTTTAATAATGATATGTCTTGGGGTGGTCCTCTTTGCATCCATCATAATTAGAACTGTGTGCTTCCTGGACTTGCATATCTATTTCCTTCATCAAATCAGGGAAATTTTCTTTCACTATTATTTTCATATAGATTTCTAATTCCTTGGTCTCTTTCTCTTCTCCTTCTTGACCCACTATGAGGCAAATGTCAAACCTCTAAAAGTTGTCCCAGAGGCTGTTCATAAGGTCTCATTTGGGGGGATTATTTTTTCTTCTTGTTCTGATTGGTTATTTTTTGACTCCTTATGTTCCAAATCATTGATGTGATTCTTAGCTTCATCCATTCTACTATTGTTTCCCTGTACATTGTTCTTTATTTCAATTAGTGTATCCTTCATTTCTCATTGGATCATTTTTATACTGCTAAAGTCTCACTAAATTCCTTGAGGTTCCTTATAAACAATGTTTTGAACTCTTCATCTGATAGATTACTTATCTCAATTTCATTTAGCTCTTTTTCTGGGGTTGTGATCTGTTCTTCATTTGGGCTATATTTCTTTGTCTCATATTTATATTCTTATTTATTTATTTATTTACTTTAGTTTTTTATCCTCACCCAAAGATACATTTTTATTGCTTTTAGAGAGAGAGGGAAGGATAGAAGAAGGGAAAGAGAATCATCAATTGGTTGCCTACCACACATGCCCAGACCGGGGACTGTGTGCATCTGAATGGGAATCAAACCCATCCAGACCAGGAATCAAATCCACAGCCTCAGTATGTGCCCAGACCATAAATTGAATTCACAACCTCTTGGTTATTGGATGATGCTCCAGCCAACTGAGCCACATATGCCAGGGTACCACCACCACACTTTTAGAATATTTCATCACCCCTCAAAAAACCCCATACCTATTAACAGTTACTCCTTATTTCCCATATCCAGCCCATAATCTACCATTCCTAGGCAACAACTAATCTACTTTATGAACTTGTCAACTTTCTGGACATTGCATACACATGGAATCATACATATGTAGTCTTTGGAAACTTGCTTCATTCACTTAGTGTAGCATTTTCAAGGTTCATTCATATTATAGTATGTATCAGTACTTCATTCCTTTTTATGGGCAAATATTATTTCATTGTATGAATATACCACATTCTATTTGGGTAATTTATACTTTTGGAATTTATTAATAAATAATGCTGCTGTGAACAGTTTTAATACACAAGTATTTTGTGTAGACATATGCTTTCATTTCTCTTGGGTATACATCTATGAGTAGAACTGCTGGGTCATAAACACGCTACACTGAATATTTCTAGGAATTGTAAGATTGTTTTCCAAAGCACTGTCTTATTTTACACTTGTACAATGTATGAAGGTTCTAATCCTCCACAATCTCATCAACACTTGTTATTGTCCACCTGTTTAATGTTAGCATCTTAATAGAAAGAGGTTTTAATTTGCATTTATCTAATGCCTAATGATGTTAAGCATATTTCACGCTTTTTAGCCATTAATTTATCTTAAGATATATATTCATGTTTTGCTCACTTTTTAATTGGATTATTCATCTTTTTATTATTAAGGTGTAGTAGTTCTGTGTATATTCTGGACAAAATCTCTTATCAGATATGTGATTTGCAAATATTTTCTCCCATTCTGCCAGTTGTTTTTTCACTTCCTTGATGATATCTTTTAAAACAAAAAAGTTTTTTATTTTGAGAAATCTATATTTATCCATCTTTTCATTTGTTGCTTTTGCTTTTGGGCTTGGCTTAACCAGGGCCATTAGGAGTTACTGCTATATTTTCTTTGAAGGGATTTATGATTTTAGCTTTTTCATTTAGGTCTATAATCCATTTTGAATTAAAGTTTACTGGGAGTGTAAGGAAGAAGTCAAACTTCATGCTTTTTCAGTGGATATCCAATTGTCCCAGTATCATTGGTTGAAAAGACTATTTTTGCCCTGTTGAATTATTTAGGCCAGGGGCGTCAAACTCATTTTCACCCGGGGCCACATCAGCCTCGCAGTTGCCTTCAAAAGGGCGAAATGTAATTTCAACTCCTTAATACTTAAGGAGTAGTTACATTTATACAATCCTAAAATTGTTTTAACCCTTTGAAGGCAACTGAGAAGCTGATGTGGCCCCCCTTTGAAAATGAGTTTGACACTCCTGATCTCGGCATTAGGTTGGATTACCTTTGTCAAAGATCAATTGACCATAAATGTTAAGAATTTATTTCTGAAGTTTCAATTCTACTTTAATGATTTCTCTGTCTATTCTGTGCAAATGCCACTATGTTTCCATTATTATAGCTTTATTGTAAGTCTTTCTATTAGATAGGTCTTATAAAGTTTTTTTTGTACAGTGTTATGTAGCTTTCAGACTACAATTTTACATTGTTTTGATACATGTATTCCTTAGGATTTTATTGTTTTTAATACTATTGTAAATTGAATTGTTTTCTTAATTCCCCATAATTTATTTTTACATATTGATCTTATATCTTGCAACCTTGCTGAACTTGTTTAATTCTTACCATTTTTTGGTGAATTTGGGGATATTCTATAATAAGACCATCTTATCTCCAAGTAGAGATATTTTGATTTATCCTTTTTTTATATGAATGTCTTTTATTTCAGTGTGTTGCCTAATTGTCCTGGCTAAAAGTTCCAGTACAATGCTGAATAGAAGTGATAAGGGCAGATATCCTTGTTGTTTCGGGTCTTACAGGGAAAACATACACCATTAAGTATGATATTAGTTTTGTGTTTTTTATAGATGCTTTGTGTGAGGTTAATATTCCTAGTTTGTTATGCAATTATTTTTTATCATAAAAGGGTGTTGAAGTTTGTCAAATGTCTCTTCTGTGTTCTAGTCCTAGTTTGTGAAAAGCATTTTTTATCATAAAGAGGGTGTTAATATTTGTCAAATGGCTTTTCGTTATCTATGAGGTGATCATGTAGTTTTTAACCTTTATTCTATTGACACAGTGCGTTATATTCATTGATTTTTAGATATTAAATCACCTTTCATTTTACAGGAAAAATTTCACTTAATCATGGTGTATCTATATGTTTTCTTTCTCCAATCTTTTCTATATGTTGTTGGATTTGGTGTGTTAATATTTTATCAATAGATTTTGTGTTTATATTCACAAGAAATATTGGTCTCTAGTTTTCATTCCTTATGTTTGTGTCTGGTTTTGGGATCTGGGTGATACTGGCCTCATAGAATGATTTGGAAAGTGATCCCATCTACGTGCTTTAAATTTATTAAATATAAATTTGCTCCTGCCTCTCACATCTTGCCAAGTAATCTCTTTCATTTTGTTGATAAATTACACATATCTAAACTTCCTCATCAGTCAGTACTTAGGAAAGTATCTATGTGATTTGAACCAATTTATTCACATCACCAAACAGTATTTATAATGTTCCCATATGATTTAAACTAATTTAGCTTTCCCATGAGAGGAGTCAGGTGGGAGATAAAAAGAGATGGTGTGTGTTGCACAAGTTCAGCCTTTAGGCACAGGGAGGGAAGAAATGGCTCAGGGACACTTAACCTCTAAGGAGCTAGGTCCTTAGATCAGATCAAAATCTCAGCATTTTACAAATCACTCTATTATTATTATTTTGTGCCTACCTTTTAGACTCTAGGAAAGAAATCTTCATGTTTAATTCTCCAATTTTTTTCTTTTTCCACTAAATACTTTTTCTTCACTCCCTCCCTCAATCTATTCTTGTTCTTTCTTTCTTTTCTCCCCCCTCCCATTTTTTTAGAAATAAATTTGCTACTAGGTTTAAGTAAACTCAGTGGGGATAATCCATTGATGCCTTAAAAATAAAATGAGCAAGTTAGTAACTAAAATTAAGAGTAAATGTTATTTTCTTAGCTTAACTCGTATTTCTGACTTACTGTGTTGTGAAAACACTGGAGAATTAAATATTTTAAAAATAAATACACAACAAAAATAGCAACAACACAATAACCTTCCTGATTCTGGATGAATTAATGCCTTTTGGCTCTCCTCACAGTACTAAACTTTACTGAAATGCTTTATTTTAAATGCTGAAAAATTATAATCCTTTAATTCCTAAATATCGTATTTGCATCAGTGTTTCTTTTAAAAAATGAATTCAACAACTATTTATTCAGTAGTTACTATGTTTTGGGTATTAGGGATTTGTTTTCTATCTTTCTCCAATATTTTCTATATGTTGTTGGATTTGGTTTGTTAATATTTTATCAGTAGATTTTGTGTTTATATTCATAAGAAATATTGGTCTCTAGTTTTCATTCCTTATGATGTTTGTGTAGAGAGGAAGGGAGGTTCAGATGCTTCTTATTTTGAGAGGTTTATAGTCTCATTGAAAGAATGCATGTATTTGAGAAATACATAAATATGAACCCAAACTACTTTAATCCAGAGAAATGCATTTGTTGTTTACCTAAGGTGTTCAAAGTACCGTACATCTCTCAGTGGCGAAACTGTAAGAGCTGAGAAAAACCACTGAATGGGAAAGTCGAATGAAGGAAATGACGCTGGAGCTCACAAAGAGGATGAGGATATGGGTTGCTAAAGAAACTGGAGGCATTAATGATAGTTTCACATGAAGATTAATTAGCAATGGTTTCCCTTCCATTTCAAACAAGGCAGCCAATTTAAAAACTGTCAACTAATTTTCCTTACTCTGATTTCTTTTAATCACATATATATAAATCCAAATTCTAATCTTTCTCTTCTCTTTTGATGGGGTAATTTTCAAATATGTCTTCCCTTCAGCCAATTCCACATACTCATAAGTAACCTATGCATGCTTCTGAATCCTAAAAGAGTTTGATCTTTTCCTTTGTTCTAGAGTACAAAGGAAACATGTGGTCACATCGTGCTTTCCAGTTAAAATTATAAAAATGAATTATTGTTCTTAGAGCTGTCCAAGAAAAGTTTTTTTTGGCATTTTTATCTCAGGGACTAAGGGTTTGGTCAGCACATTCACAAATACCCAGTGAGTTTAAGAGAAACTTCTCAATAACTAACTTCTGTGCGTGCATTTAATTAAGAAACAAGGTGCATCTTCCTTTTGAGTTTTGTGACTTAATTTGCCTCCCTTTAGTTTCATCCTATCAATGGACAGAGTCAGTTCAGAAGAAAAGAAGTGGTTAAAATTAAACTATTAAGCATTCTTAATTTGAACACAAAGATGAACACAATATGTCCAGACTTTTTCAGTTAAAAACTTGATGAGCTTTCCTAAATACTAAAAAGAAAATAAAAATTACTTGTGATGGTATATTGATTCTGGCTCAGAAAGGGAGAAGACATCCATTTATTATTTCATCTATGGCATATTTATAGAGTATATACTATGCACTAAGCACTGTTAATAGTCAACAGGGCCCCGACTGGTGTGGTTCAGTGGGTTGAGTTTCCTCCTGCAAACTGAAAGCTCCCTGTTTGGATTCCTGCTCGGGGCACATGCCTGGGCTGAGGTCCAAGCCCCTGGTTGGGGGTATCCAAGAGGCAACCTATCAGTGTTTCTCTCACACATTGATGTTTTGTTCCCTTTCTGCCTTCCTTTCTCTCTCTCTAAAAATAAGTAAATAAAACATTTTTTTTAAAGTCAATAGGAGCATAGCAGTGATCAAGTCAGAGGAGGTTCCAGCTCTCACGGGGTCAACATTCTAGTGAAGAAGTCAAAGGATAAATAAGATAAATAAACACATTATATAATGTGTTGTGTTTTGGTGAATTAGGCAAAAAGCAGAGAAGAGGGATTCGAAGTATTTGGGATAAGAGATTTTAAATAGGGTGGTTAAGACAGACTTTAGCGTAAAAATGACTGGAGAAGAGGATTCCAGGCAGGGGAAACCTTAAGTGCCGAGGCGCTAACTGAGGCAGGAGCGTGCCTGACAAGTTCAAGGAGCACCAAAGGCTGGTGTGGCTGGAGGGGACTGAAAGAAGGGAGGATTAATAGAAGATGGGCTTAGAGAGAAAATGGTGAGGAACACACAGAGCCTGGTAGACCACAGTGAGGACTTCGGCTTTCATGAACAGTGAGATCGAAACCATTGGACAGGATAACCTTGGTTGCTATCATGAAAACAGAAAGCAGAGGTGCAAGTGATAAATGATCAGTCCCAGGTAGGATGCTTTTGCAATAATCCAGGCAATAGAGATATGTTATCTAAAGCTGTGTCTCTGATCTCGTAGAGTAGAGGTTGGCAAATGATAGGTTGTAGGGTCTAAATCAGTTTGCTGCTCATTTTGGAAATAAATTTTATGGGAACACAGACATGCTCATTCATTTACATATTGCATGCGGCTGCTCTCCCCCTATGACAGCTGAGACCATATGGATAGCAAAGTCAAAAATATTTAATATTTGGCCCTTTTCAGAAAAAGTCTGTCCAACAACGACTTAGAATGTCCTGGAAGGGGGTTATGGCAGCGGATCTGCCTCTTGGACATGCAAAAGAGCTAAGCACCAACATTGTTTCTCTTCATGACGATTTTGTTTCGTCTATGCACTCTGCCAAAGGTGGAGAAAATTTTATCTGGGTTTCAGTGAATGGGACAGTATGAAAATAAGATAGTCTTTCAGTAAGAAATAATAATGAATATCACTCATTCATTCTCTCAAGAAGTATCCTTTGAAAATGACATTTATCAGTCACAATATTTAATGACTAGAGAGACATCAAATAAACATACAAGTAAATATATAATTGCAAAAGCACTAAGTCCATGAAGGAGAGAATAGGGTTCAATGGAGACAACAGTAAGGGGCATAGTTTATATTTGGGGAAGTCAAGGGCAATGCCATTTGTGCTGAGACCTTAAGGATGCGTGGGACCTGTATCCCAATGCTAAGCACAGTATCTCAGTCTTTCACACATCAGAGCAGCTTGGGAAACATTGGGTGAAAGACATGGGTCATGTCTCTGCACTCTTGTCTTATTCATTGTTTCCAAACACACTAAGTTCAGTAACTGGATGTGCCAATCTCGGCTCCTGTCTACACTGCTTTGTTGCTATCAGTGGGTCTGTTCCTTGCACCAGACCTTCTTTGTGCCACAATCAGACAGCCTGCCAGGACAACTGTGCCCCTCCTGGTGCTAACAGCTTGCTTGCCTTTATTCTGCCTGTAGCCGGTTGGTTGTGTCTGGCTTCACAGTGTGAAAGGCAGCCAAGAATAAGAAGTGCATGTGCCAAATTAAGTTGAAGCAATTCATAGAAGTCCAGGATCCAACAGGTTTACCCTGTGTTGTGGCCAAGAGCTATTTCGATCATTGTGGATCTACATGCAGGTTGGAGGGCCCTGCACCTCTCACTTTGTACACACTAGGTATTCAATAAACATTAGATGAATCAAAAAATGCAAAGTAAGCTGTGATGAAATTTCAGTTAAGAAAGTTCATAGCAGTCATTACACACAGTGGAGAATATTCCAGGGTGTTCCAGCATGAATGTCCCTGCTGCTAGTGAGAGAAACTGCCAAACCTATGCTTTCCCTAGCCCTCCAAGCTGGACTCACTTCCACTTGTGAGATTTCTCTCTCCCAGCATGAGCCCCTGAGGCACAGAGTATATTGCAAGCCTTAATTTCACCAAGAAATGGAGCCTGAATTAGGCCTGGGGCCACATAATATGGATACACTATCAATTAAAACCAAGCATGTGGAGCCTAGATTCACCCATTTTTCTCCTATATTTGGGCTGCATACATAACTGGGCAACATTTTTTACTTTTGTGAGTCCTAATTTCTTCATTTATAGAAGAAGAAGAAGAAAATCTTCAATACAGGATAAAGCCCTTAATGTAAATCTTGACATGAGATTAGTGTTAGATAAGTGGTAAATGTCAAGCTCCTGTGGTGACAGGGATCATTTTGGAAATGTTAAATGTAAGGAAATTGGCAGTTTCCCATAGTAGGCTCATCCTCATCATTTCATTCATGTTGTAATAGTGCGACTTTGACCTTTTTGGATCCCACTTATAGAATTATGGTGGGTTTCACTCTATTATTATCTGTTGTGTTATAGTATTATTACTCATGCAGGGACCTGATCATCTCAGTCTGGAAAAGAGAAATAATGTTCAACTCTGACATATCCCCCTCCTCACTTTGTTTTCTAAAGCAGGACCACTTTGAATGGCATACATTGATATAATGCTTGTAGTTTATTTTATCCATGCAGAACTCCCCTTGAAACAAATATGCCTTCGAATCTAGAATGTAGTTATAGGTCTCAAGTAGCCAAATGGAACCAGTGGAAAGGGATTTTGGAAATGATTGTACCATCAAATAGAGAAACTCTTCTCAGTAGAGGACTGTTTGCCTTCCCATGGTGTCAATAAAATTTCCCAAGAGTTTGTCAGCCAAATGGTCTTTCTTGGTGTTATCTTACATTAGTTTGTGTTTCCAAGAGGATGGCCAGTGGAAAGAATGTGTTTTGTTAATGATTGTAACAATTTATGTTATTAAAGCAAGACTTCTGGTTTGGACAAGGTGGAGAAGACTTGTTTCTTCCTCTGTCTCTTACTAAGTGTAGTTATAAAACTTCTGGACAGAATTCAAAAGACAAATGAAAGATGACTCTGAAAGTTGGAATGAAGAGGGTTATACTAACTGAAGTCCTTAGGACTTTACCAACATGAGATGAGTTCCCTACACTTTCCTTTTGTCTCTCATACATCCTAGGTTGGATGCTGGAGAAGCCTTTAACTTGAAAGTGTGAAAAGACACATTCAAAAAATTTTCCCCAAAGTCTGCTCTCTTAAGCCAAAAAGTCCAAAAAGTGGGTGTTTCAGCAGGATGGCAATACTTTGGAAAATATTCACCCTTCTGTAGCCAAATATCTTAGAAAAAAATGCCTTCCTCCCTCACTCCCCTGTGGTGCTTGTGGAGACTGAGTGCGGAGCCTGGATTTCCCAGTTCTGCCTGGGAGCACCAGGCGGCACTCCCAGTGGAGGCAGTGGAGGCAGTGGGCGGCTCTCGGACTCCCTGCAGTCAGGATGGTGTTAGCAGGGACTGGGGAGGAAACCTGAGCTCCCAGACACTCAGCCCAAGCTGCACTCCTTCCTCTACTAATCAAAGGGATAGAAGAGGGGTAGAGGGTATGTTGGAAAGGAGGGAGCTGGGAAAGGATTTCTTTAAACCTTTATATGGGCAGAGTCTTGGTAACTCACACATGAAACGGATTAGAATTAACACTGCGAAAGGTTTAAGACAGAAATACGGTGTAGAATACTGTCCGAGTTTTTATATTGGTCTCTGAGTAGCCCACGTAGAAAGCAGACTAGAATATCACTGCATAGGCTGTGAAGACTAAATTGTCATTGGAAGTATATCCCACAAAAGTAGGTTAGGACCGGCATGGTGATTCTAAAGAGAAACTCTGCTATAAAAAGATTAAGATCCGGAATCTGATAATGTGATGTCTCAAATGACCAGTTACTGTTACTGGAGTGATCTCTGGACACTCTGATGGCCATCACTCAATCTCAGCACCCCCTGACCACCCCCCACACACACACATTTAGCTCTTGCTCATTTGACATGGTCTATGAGTTGCAATTTTATGTTTCTTCTCCTGCCTAGATCTCAGAGCCCTGGTTCCAGCCTCAGCCTCTGGAATATTGACTAATATTTCCAGAAGAGGTATTTAATTGTGTTCTACATGTTCCCAACAGTGAACAAACTCTTGTGAGTCAGTCAGCTGAATAGAAACATGATGCTGCCCCATTTGGGGGGCAGGGGAGGGCTTTTGGACACATATACCCAAAGTTGCCCTGGAGCTGGGTCAGGTTCCCTGATGCCACTCTTTGCCCACCTATTCTGGGCAGGGATGGCTCCATCTCTTCCTGGACCCATGCTCTTAAGACCTCAGCACGGTTTCTACCAATATTATCTGGAGGAAGTGTCAAGATTTCTATTAGAAATAAAAATTTAGCCCACCAAATCTTTTTTCATATTATGTCATGATTCAATAAATTCAGCCACTTAGGACCCATATCTTTCTTATTAAATTTAATTTAGAAAATACCCACTTTAATAAACTTTTCCCTTAAGAGTGAATATAAAACTGTAGGTGGCTAATAATCTGTTTCAGAAGATTATAATACATGAAGAATGAAATAATAATACTGATGTAAATAACAAAGGCATAATGGTTTCCTTATTTTCAAAATCAGGAATGCAATATGAATTAAATGTCAAACTAACTAGCAGGGTGCCTGGTATACACAGTGGGTGCTATACATAAGAGTGATCAAAGTAGGTTTACAGTTGTAATACAAATAAATACTACAATAGTTAATAATCATACAGGAATAAACTCTTTTACATACTCACAACTGTAAACCTACTTTTGCTGACCCCTGTATATTTACTGAAATTAAAGCCATAATTTATATTTTTAATAATTAGTTTATGCTAATCGATAGTTCAAATGCTACTTCAATCATGATGGACAAAAGAAATCTTGAAGTAAACAATTATTTTGAGATTAGAAATTATCATTGTAATTTGAGGCTGTGACTTTGTGGTAAAAGAGTTTAAATATCAGAGAGAACAGACACCAGACACTTGAAAACACCGATTTTGCAAAGTCATCCCAGTTCTGTAATCTCAGGGAAATGTTTACTTAAGTATTTTTGTTCCCATGATCTGAAGCAGTATCAGATGCTTACCGAAAGGGGCAATGAAAAGGGTTTACTTAAATACCACTATTGTAATTAAGAATTAAGGGCACATTTTCTTACTGTATTTGTATTAAAGAAAATAATCATCTGTTGGAATATTAATATCACATATAAATTTAAAGATTTTAATATTTTGGTGTTAAAATATAGTATTCTTTGTTTAAAGGTCAAGGCTTTAAAACTAAGAGAATAGTTATCATAAGGCAAATGACAAATAGTTTTGTTATCCGTAAGCATCTAAAGATGCTACATTAGCTTATAGTTCAAACTCAATTACTATGCCACTTTTACTCTTTAAATTTCATCCCCAGGAGTCTTTGAAATGAGTCAGTAATATAATTCCCCTCTTTTACAGATGAATAAACAAAGCACTGACAATTAAGTGATTGGGCCAAGAGGTTAGCAGTGGAGATGGAGACGAGTAATTGGAGTCTATAAATCTTACCCCTGCTAGGATCTGGCATCTGCCGCCCTGAAACACTGGTGTGCCTTGTGCAAATATCACATCAGAACAAAAAATAGAAATGGTTCTTCAGAATGCAAGGGGTGAGTCATCCCTCCACAAGGAAGACATCCTACTCGACCAGGAAAAATTGCTCTACCCCTTTCTGGCTGAGACTGAAGTAGTAACTATAACTTTTTGTTCAGACCTAGAATTTTGCACTGGGTCATTTTTAAGACCACACGTGGTATTAAATTCTCGGAAATGGCCTCAGAAGACAATAGCTTCCTTTGCTCTGACAGTCTCTTCCTTTGAATGGAGGAACCTATGGAGATCTTGACAGTGTGGCCAGAAGAGTGGCTGAAGAGTCAGGGTGAGGTCTAGGGCACTGCGCAGGCATGGATGTGCACACACACTCACACTCACATACTGACACACACATACACACAGGCATGCACACACACATTCCAAATGTTAGTCAGGCACTTGTAATCTGGGTGGGAAGCAGAGGTAGACACTGTATTGTGTTTAAAGAGCTCTTTTGCCTTTTATGTTAGGCAAGTTTTCATTTGTTTGTGAACTACCTCTTTATCTTCCCATGAAAGCATGTATTCGGTTTGGAATATACGTTACAGCCCCTGGCTCGGACTTGATGTGGGCAATGTCAAGTTCAGTCCCTTAAGTCTATGTCTCCGGTGTTTGTGGAGGGCTCTCTGAATAAGATACTATTAAAATATAAATGAATGCTTTATATCTTGCTGCTTTCAGGAGCTCATTAATAGCCAATCAGTATTTGTAAATTTGATGAGAAACGGCAAGTCCTGAGTGGGGAGCCATTAGATCTTGTCACCATTGTCATTGCTCTTTACTGAATGTGAAGTCCCTCCATTCTCTCCAGGGCTTTCCTGGTTGCAGGCATTGATAGTATGTCATCTATGTTAAACATCTAGGTGTTTAACTTTTACTATTTATTCATTTTATGATATTGTGGGTCAGCAGAGGAGACACTGTGTATCTCCTGCCTTAGGCACGCACGACATCTGCTGCCATCAGGAGCTACTCACCAACCTCCACAGCATGGTGAACCAATCAGTTCTGACCTGTGTTTGCTAGCCCTCTATAGTGTGGACACCCCCACACAGAGGCAGGACATGTTCCTTGTGAATGTTTATGGTCTTAAATGCAATGCTTTAGTTTTCATGCGTTGGAGTGTTTGTTTTCTTTCCTCTTTCTCCATAAATAATTGAAATCAAGCTTTTTATTTGAAAATAACCCTTTAGAAAAAGCTTTTCAGTCTAAGTTAATTTCCTCTTCCTACATGTTTCTATATAAATAATAAAGAGAATGTGTTAAAAAATAAATTCTTTTAGCTGTGCTAGAAATTCCTCTCATTCTCTAAATCAAGTTATCCCTTGTGACCTGTAGGCTCATCACCAGTCCATACCTTTTCTACTTTCTGCAATGGTTTTATTCACAGTCCACTCCCAAACCTAAGCATCCCTTTCCTAAATATCCTTTACTCTAAGAGACACATAGTCCTTTCTTTTGGTTAGAGATAATCATATGTTTCAAGATGTTAAGTAGTTTTGAAGAAAGATAAGGTCTTCATTGACACTTTATATAGAAGGACATGTCCTAAACATTTTGAATTAAAAATAACCACACAGAAAGACAAAGACCATATGATTTTACCCATATGTGGAATCTAATGAATAAACTGAACTAACAATGAAAATGAGGACAGACTCATAGATGGAGAGCAGGATGAGAGCTGGTGGGGAGGGGGGTCAGGAGGTGGAGAGATTGAGCAAACAGGAAAAAGTACTCATGGACGTGGACAACAGTGTGGTGATTGCTGGGGGAGGGAGTGTAAGGGGACTAAATGGTAACAGAAACACTACAATAAAGATTAAGTCAGGTGGCAGGAAAATTGAGACAACTGTATTTAAACAACAATAAAAAAATCATTAAAAAAATCCACAATAAAAAATTTTTGAAAAGATTAGATTAAAAAATGAAAAGAATAAAAATAACCACATATAGTGCAGAGTTCCGGGGACTGTTCCAGGCACAAGAAATACAGGAGCTGTAGAAGGTAACAAAATACATCTACTTAAAATGCTTGTGTTCTAATGGGGGAGACAGACATTTAACAAGAACAACAAGAATTCTCTGAATATACAAATAAATTCAAGGAGTGATTAGCACTTGTGGTTGTCACTTGCTCACTGCTGTTAGATCCATTTCTTGCACTTCTTTCTGGAAAATATATTTCTAAGATTCTCTTGTCCTTTTGTTTCCAGCTATTTTTGGCCAAAGGGAGGTACTAACAGGAGACTAGAGTGCAAGAGGAAGGGAAAATCAGGGCATTTCTCTTCCCTGTTGTTTCAGACAGTATACTATATGATAACTGCACCCCCTATATTTAACTCTCTTCCCATTTCTATATAAGCTACTTGTGAATCCATCCCTCACACTTCCTCCAAGGGTATTGCTTAGGCCCCGGGGTTACCATTTCCTTGCTTTCTCTCTGGCTCTAAGGGTCATAGCGGCTTCCTGTTCTTCCTAATCTTTGGGCTGGCTCTTCCAACAACTTAATTCCATTTCCTTACATTATAGTTCTTCCTTTGGACCACTTAGTATGGGCTTTTATTCCTGTATTGGACCTTGCTCGAGAGTGTCCTGAAGCATAACTGGTAAGGGAACACAGAAGGAAAGGGGATGCTGTCTTCGATAAGATGGCTGGGAAAAGACTCTCAGGGAAGGTGGTGGCTTTGGAGCAGACACCCAGATAAAATGAGGATATGAGCCATGATGGTGTCTCAGGGGAGGCTGATCTGGGCTGAAGTGTATGGCAGTTGTACAGGGCTTGAGGTGGGAACATGCTTGGCATGTGGCAGTAACAGTAAAAAGACCAGTGTTATCAGAGCATGATATGCAGAAGAAATAGCTATGGGAAGATAAGTCAGATCATGTAGGGCTGTTCTCAGGGTCAGAAGTAACCAGAATAATTGGAGAGAAGAGTAAATTGAACTGATGACTCTGGGGAAAGTCTGTAAATGGAGACCAAGCAAGGAGCCCAGCACAGCAGTCTGCCCAGGTAGAATATGACAGTACTTCAGATGGGAGAGATATGGCATACATATGGGATATCTTGAAGGTAGAGCCAAGAATGTTTGCTCATAGATTGGATGTAGGTTGTGAAAGAAAGAAGTCAAGGATGACTTCAAGGTTTTCAGCCTTATCGATCACACGCATAGTGATGATGCCGACTGAGTTGAAGGAGATTTGATGAGGAGCAGTCCTACAGGGGGCTTGCATGGGTGGGCAGGAATTGAGAGCTTGATTTTGGAAATGTTAAATTAGAGAGGCCCAGTAGACAACGAAGTCCAGATGCCAAGTAGACATTTGGATATGTGCATCTAGAGTTCAGGAGAGAAGACTGGTTAGAAATGAATTCTGGGGATCACTAAGATACAGAGGAAGGTCAGGGGACTGGATGAGATCTAGAGAATAAATGTAGAAAAGTACCAAAGAGATATTTGAATGAAACCTCGAGGGAAATTCAATATTTAGAAGTCAGCACGAAAGGAAAGCCCAACAAAATAGACTGAGAAGTAGCCAAGAAGATAAGGAAACAAACTAGAATGTAGCATTTAAAAAGCTCCCCCCAAACAGTATGGTGATTACCAGAAGGAAAGGGGGTGGAGGGAGGTAGAAGAGAGTAAAGGAGTGATAAAGGGCGATGGAAGGAGACTTGGGGTGTGGAACACATGATATAATATGCAAATAATGTATTGTAGAATTGTAACACCTGAAACCTATATAATTTCATAAACCAATGTTACCCCAATAAATTCAATTTAGAAAAAGCCAAGTGAAGCAAGGGTTTCAAGTAGAGGGTGTGACTGATTGTGTCCAGTGTTGCTTCGAGGCTACAAAAGAAGAGGAAAGAGAACTGACCATTAGATTAATTACTGTACTCTAGCAAGTGATGAGGGCAGTGGGGTCTTGCCCATGGGCGATAAGGCAGTAGTAGGTCTCAGGGACAAGAGGGAAAGCTGAGCCTTTGCTCTACTGGAAGATAGGCATGCCCCTTATCTGGAAAATAAACAAATATACCCCTGCCCTCAGTGGAGGGTAAGTTTCTGGAATTGGAAAAATCTAGCATGCCTTGACTTGTAATTCTAGGCCAGCAATTCTCAACTGGGTTTATTATAGCATTTTGAGTAAGAACTTTCTTCACCCTGTGAAATTGGCCTCTGCATTACAGGTCACTTAGTGTCCTTGACCCTTCCTCTCTTTCCTCTGACACTGTGTGTTCAGGTAGTTAAATTTACTGTGAGGCTGTCCTCTCTGTCTGCTTTTCATTGCTGCCAACAGCATTTCCATTTCCTTTGTAATCAGTTGATCATAATTGACCTTCAAAAGAAAACTTCTGATGAATTCACACCAGGATGAGAACAATTGATCACTTTCCTTCATTCCTTCTTGGAATGTTTTCTTTTTCAGAAACAATAATTCAAATGAATAAAAAAAATCAGTGACGTTACTTTTGGTATAAATAAGTGAAGCACTGTAATAATGTCAGGGAGATATTCTGAAACTTAAAAAGTTTTTATTCACCCCTCCAAACAACAAACTCAACTTTAAACAACAACAACAACAACAACAAATATCTACTACCTATAAAGCTTTGTTCTAGGTGCAGTACAGAACACAAAGAGGGAAGTTTGGGTGACTTTACTTTTCCTGGGTGTTGTCAGAGGAGATGCCCAGCCTTTGTGCTATATAACCTTTAAAATACTCTTCTTATTCTAGCTTTCTGACCTTTGGCCTTGCTTCCCCATGCTATTGTTCAAAATGACAACAAAGCCTCTCTTAAAAGTCAGTCACAGATAAATCACCTACAGTTCCGAGTGACCAGTACTGCTACAAACTAAATTGCCCTTCATTCTACAGTTTGGATTTCCAAAGCTCATGTCTCCATCATTCCATCTGGGCCCAGAGTCCAGTCCTGTCTCTGCATTTTACTTGTTACGTCATCTTGTGCTCTGTACTTAACTTTCTGCATGTCATTTTTTTTTTCATCTGTAAAATAGGAATTCAACAGTAGTACCTACACCTCATGGGGTTTTCTGAAGATTAAATAAGATCACACTTTTAATGTCTATGATAGAATGTTTGGCACTTACCAAATGCTACCTTTCATTACTATGTAACGTTCATGTGATCTGATCTGAAAATTTTTAACAAATGAATCCTTTTAAAACAGTCCTTATGGGAAAAGGCCTTGTTCATATATAGGCACGTGTTAACTAGAAATCTATAGATTTTTGCTCAAGCTATACATTTCTTAAATTTCATGTAGACACAAGTAAGACTGTCTTATCCCCAGCACCTGAAAATTGCACTCTGTATGTTTGTAAACAGTGATAGCCTTGCCTGGAGCACAATACGTGCTCTACAATGAGTTTTAAATGAACAATCTGTAAGTCTCAAAGTTAAAATTTACCTGTCATTTAGAAACAAAATTACTTGCCAAAAGTTCCTGCATTATTTGTCATCACATTCAAGGTGAATACACAGATAATTTCTTGTCTTAATTTTTACTTGGTCTCTGTCTACCGCTTGTTTATATACCCTCACAAAGCTGATTTCTGCACCACGTCGTGTAGACAGTGATTCACCTCTTTGTTCTCAGCCCCTATTCCTTTGCATTCTGCTCTGTGTTTTAGCAGGTTGGGAGTCTGCCCACTATTTTTTCCAGGCTCTCTTGCAGCTGCTTTAGGCTCTGCTCTACCATGGCACCAGTGGAAGAATGAAAGGCATAACGAAGGGAAGAAGTGACTTTCTTATTCTTTGTGGTTTCTGATGGATTTATTTTTCACCAGAATCAGAGTTGACAATACAACAGTGCCTACAGACATGACAGTTACATGAGTGGCTTTAGGCAGTGATTTCAGTCCTGATCGATGTGGTAATTCTGGTAGATCCCAAATGCTCTATGACAGTGTCCTTGAAGGTGCAATGGGAAGTGTGAGCTGTGGCTACAGCCCAAGAGTAGAAGCTTCTCATCTGTGGGTATCACACCTGCCTACTTTTTGCTCTTCTAGGCCCTTCCTTCTGCTTTTGATCTTCTAGTTTTTCCAGCATCTGTGTACCTAATTCTCTGCATTAAAATCCCCATTTGAGGTATTTATATAGGTTGCATTGGAGGTCATACGAATGCAGAATGTCTCAAATACAATGACATGTTTCTACTTTGAAAATGTTGCACACATATTCCAAGAACTTGCATGCATGGTTTTTGGTTATACTTAAACTCTTATGTTTTATCATCAGTTGCTATAATTTGGGATGCCTCTGACCTGCAAATTCTCAAAAGAAAGGCAAATAGTTTCACCCAGCAGTGAAATAAAACCCAGACTCAGCAAGCACAATTTTGCAGAAACAATAGCTCCACCAGGAAGTGATAATTAACTCAGCCTCCGTCTGTTTCAATAAGATTCCTTTCTTCCACTTGGCACAAGTACACTTTATTATTAGTGGAGGATCCTGGTGGTATATGTTCTGCGAACTTCATTTTATGGCGCTCCCCATGGAGGTACTGTTTCCTATGATTTTCTCCACCAAGAATAATCTTACACATTCTTCTAATGAAGGCAAGTATTTCACACTATTTAATAGTTTATTTTCAGTCTGGGTGACCTGTAATCTCAATTCTCATTTCCAAAAACTGAAACAATGTTTTGCTCATTTTTGTTATAATTTTTCCCCCCAATCTAGAGAAAGAGAAGAAAAAACCTTTGCACTTTTACAGTACACTGGTGCTTGATACGAGGAAATCATGAACTCATTGTGGGGAATATATCGAAAATCTTGGACCAGACGGATGAAGATTAAAATAGAAGCAACACCTTTGTACAGCACTTTCCCCATCAGCAGTGAACCCAGATTTCAAGAACAAAGAGCGCCCCAATTCCTTCCGCGCCACTTCCCATTGTTAGGCTCCAGTTACTTCAGATTATTTCAAAGAAAGAATCTATGAAGAGAGGACTCAGACTTTAGCATGCTCGAGGCATTGATGCCACAGAGGGTGTTAACATGTAGCTCTTGATGCCTCTTCCCAGTTGGTTTTCTGTAGATCGAGTTGGAGTTCAGAAACTTGTATTTTTAACAAGCACTCAGGCAGTCCTGGTGCAGGCCATCTCTAGATCAGATTTTTAAAAGCTCTGTACCTGGAGTGCTCATCTCTGATTACTTCAGAATATACCATATGCATAAAGGTTAATGTGACATTGATTGTTTTTCTCTACTATTTGTTCACAGCCAGTTTTCTGGCTACGCCATATCCAAAATATGGATAACAACAAAGAAATTTAGTTAATTTTCTAAATATATCCAAACATCTGAATACTTGGTCTCATGTACACAAAATATCTGTATGAATGACAAATTTTATCTTCCTTCACTAGTCTGTCCTGTGTTTGATTCAAAGGCCATCAAAACATCTTAGTGTCATTCTGATGGCTAATTTTATCTGTAATTTTATCGTCACACGGGTTTTGAGATATTTGGTTAAATGTTATTCTGAGTGTGTCTGTGAGAATGGCTGTGGATGAGATTAACATTTAAGTCAGTAGACTGAGAAACTGAGTATGGTATTGTGCTCTTCCCAATGTGGGTGGAGCTCATCCAATCAACTGTAGGCCTGAATAGAGCAAAAGGGATTAAACTCTCTCTGCCTGGCTATTTTCAAGCTGTCTGCCTTTGGACTGGAACTTCCACCATTGGCTTACCTGATTTTCCAGCATACAGACTTGAGCTGGAACCATATCATGAGCTCTCCTGAGTTTCCAGCTTGCATATATAGTGGGTCATCTTAGCCTCCATAATAACATGAAACAATTCCTCATTATTTCCCTACAGATAAACTGGCTCTGTTTCTCTAGTGAACCCTGACAAATGCAGTTACATAAATCAATAAGGAAAAGAAAGAAGGAAATAGAAATGAATACTGCACAAATCACTCTAATGAGAGCATGGCAATGATTCATTGTTTATGTGAGGTTGTTTTACCTCTCTTCTTTCATTGACCTTGTCAAAATTCCCTAAAGTTACATCTTAAACCTTTATTAAAGTTCATTTCAGATTTGGGGCAATAAAATATGTCTGCCTAAGGTGGTGATTAGCTGTCCATATTTAAAGGTCTACAATGGTAATTCTGGGAAAAAGAAACCTAATTAAATGTCAGACTTTTTACTATCTCTCTGCTTAAAAAGTGAAGCCATGGAGAAGGTGTCTCAGGCTCTCCAAAATGCCTGCCAATCTGTATTGGAAAGGCTGATGTGAAATCTTTAAGCTCTTGTTTAAGAAAGTGATATATTTAATCCATTGGCATTTCTTTACATTACTAGGTGCGATGCTGTATACATTAGGTTTATAGTGTAATATTTGCTGTTATTGAGACATAGTCAAAATTCAAGTATATGCCCAATAGAGAAAAATTATTTACAGAGATCACTTTGATATGATAAAAAGTGCCTGGTTAGAGAGGAGAACAATCTGTTGGTATTGAAAGTCCTAAGTAGCTTTCACAGAGGCATAATCACACCATTTCTGAAACAAAGTTGTAAAAAGTTTCCAGAAATTTCTGATTGATTACAAAAAAAAAAGAAGAATGAAAATTAAAAGGTATATACTAGAAGTTGGGCTACTCATAATGCCATTCTATTTGTAAAAAAATTGATGATAAATTGTAGGATTCGGCATTTATAATTACTGTCAGAAACAATGGATGCGACTTTTCCCATTGCCTCAGTATTGCCCTATACAAGAACCACAAAGTTCCTGGGAACACCCTTAAATTGCACAAAATCAATAACACAATCTAAAAGAAAGCTTTGAGTGTCTACATATCAAAAAAAGTGAGGGATTTGGGGCCAGAGGCTGACTGGCATTGGTTTAAGAGAATCCTTTACACATACCAGCTGGAAGGTCTCTGAGCTGCCAAGTCTGGAGCCCATTCTCCTGCTGTCCGCTGGTGCATGGGGAGAGGTTTCTTGGGAGTGCGATTTGTGCCCCACAGTTGAGAGAGTGAACAGAGACTAGTGGCTGCTTCTGATCTGCCAGTTCCAGAAAGTGCTTCAAGGCTGCTGGAGTTGCTCACATCAGCAAAATGACAAGGGACTGGAGAGTAGGACAGCTTGGGAGCAAAGGGTAGTGACATCCTCCCTTGTGTCCTTGTGGCTCTCTGAAGGGGTAGAAGAAGACTTGGCAGCTCCTCTAGATCCATTGAAGGGGCGAGAAGGTTAACGGCAATGGCAGCACACACAGGTCAATGGAGGTTACGCCTCACCTAGGGACCTAAGTGCTGTAAAATGAAAGGGAGCCCCTATGAGCGCTCTTTGAGGCAATCCTCAGCAGATCACCCTCATCAGTTGTGGGGAACCTTTGGCAGAAAGTGGGACCATTTTGAGCCAGAGAAGTCTTCCTCCCCAGTACCTATTGTAATCAATCGCTTAAGAAGATCTGCCCTTCCTATTTCCTCTTCTCCATTCCCAATTTTAGAAGATTTAAACCTAGAAGAGGGAGGAGAAGCGGGTACCTCTGAACTACCCCTTCACACCCACCCCTCATAGCCACATACACATACATACCCTCCGAGGGATTTGAAGGAAAGGTGTTAGTTGATGGCTAACGGGACAGGAAATTAAACATGTGCGGTGAAACAAGCTGAGTTGTAATACTTACAACTGATATGAAATTAGGGAACCTGACTAAAATATTAGGGCTCGTACTGATGGCAGTAATGGGAGAAAATAATACCAGTTTGTATTTATATCCCCTCAACAATCATTTAAAAATGATCTGATTTAAAAAATCTGAATTTAAATAAAATCCAGTTCTTTGTCTTATAATGACTCTCTGAACTAAAACTATAATACAAAGTAACATACAATGAGCAATTCTACCATTAGAGCATGATATTTTTCCTAATTTAATTTACACTAATTTTTCAGTAATACTACTGTTGTGTAAAAATAGTACTGTGTTTTTAAAGAATCAGAATAAAATAATTAGCCATTCCTTCCAAATTCCCATGCTACAAAGGCATTAAGTAAACTGCTCAAGGTCAGGTTTTAAGCTTGGTGTAGGACTGAGTGCGTCACTAGTCAGCCTACATAAGTTCAATTAACAAAATCCAGGCTGATGAAAGTGTATCGGTGAAACAAAGGCTGACATAGGCAGATGGATTCACACGGACTCTTTAAACTGCAGTGTGCTGGGCTTGAAAGTTTTTCTCCTTAGCCTTCCATCACTAAGGATGCCGTAACTCTTTTAGATCATCAACCAATGCTAAAGAAAACACTTACTTTACTAGGTACATATTCTTTTACAAAATTTGAAAGCTTAAATACTTTGAGACATTCGCTGGAGAAACAGATTTAAAGGCTTGCAGGTGGCAAACAATTGTACAGTATATATGTTTTGAATGTAGAGTTATTGGAATTTGAAAGATTTTTCTCCAAGGATTTCATCTTACTTTTTTAGAGGCAGACAGGCCAGAAAATTTATTTCTATATACTAGTGCTGAGGACACTTACAGAAAAAGAAAAAAGGTAAATCCAAGGAGCAAGATGGTAATATAGTTAAATGGTAATGCCATTAAAAATGTACATGAAACAGAAAAACTAAAACCCTAGTTGAGCAGAACTGTATCTCAAGGAATAATTTTTAACTTAAGTTGCTGAAGCAGTGAAAGACAAATTATGACTGGGGATGGCTGCAGCTGCAGGGATGACTTGCCAAGAGGGGGCAAGACACACTTAGTGGAAAGAACTTCACAGTGTACCTTTCCTCGCCTGGATTCCACCTAGAATTTACCTCTACCACAAAAAAATTTAGGGAAGCCTCTTCAAAACCCTCCAATACCAGCTGCAAAGGTCATTCACAGGCAAGGGGAGTTGAGGAAGTTCATGTTTGCATCAGAAAGACACTCTTTCAAATATTCAGTTTGCACAGCTCAGTGCATTTCCAAGGAGAAAGAGACCTGCCCTAAAGCAATGGAAAGACCATTGACAAAGTCAGCTAGTAAACACAACGCCTTTGCATTTTATTTATTTGTTTTTTCTTTTAATAGTTTTTTTTTTTTCTTTCTGTGAAGTACTACAGGACCATTACAGCAGATTCAACCTGAAATCAGAGTTCTTTGCAATTAGTCCATTAGCTCTAAATCAGAAAGAATCCAGATCACTGGGGAAATCGCTCAGTGTGGGATACAGGGGTAAGAGACAAGAACCAGGGCAACTGAGTGCCAGGGAAGTTGAAGCCGAACTAGAACAGAGGTTTGTCCTATACTGTTTTTACTAAGATATTACAGAGAATTAAATTGAGAGGGATTAGTAGTTAATGTTAGAATAGTTGCTGTTTCGGTACTTGGCAAACTACAAATATACTTAAGTTAATTGCCACAAATACAACAACGGTCATTCCATTCTGAAGATTCGGTGCTTTTAATGGAGTTTCTTCCCTTACAAAAAATTCCAATTGGAAAAAAAATCACCTCAATTTTTATGGGAGAATTTTTTTTACTGTATCATCTCTTCTTTTATAATAATAGCACCCTGACTTTTAATCTTGGCACATAGCTACACAGATTGTTTGAATTTCTCATCCTCTCTTACAACTAGGTGTGACTACGTGACTAAATTTTGGGCAATGGAATATAAGCGGAAGTGGTGTCTTCAACTTCTGAGTTCTGGATATAAAATATTGGGCACTATTTTCCCTCACCTGGTGATGAAAATCTGAATGAGGTGTGAGCCACAGTGAACCAGTCGGGGCAAATCTGTAGCACTGGCAGAGCAACAACAAAGAAACCAGCATCTGAGGCTTTGACTCTGTGAAGGTGATATGTTAGCCTTGGTATGCTTACATCTGGGATGACTTTATTGAATTTATTTACTTATGAGAGAAATAAGTTTAATCATATTTAAGCCTCATTATTTTATGTCCCTTTTATGCCAAACACAAATCTAACTGAAATAGGTTATTTATTCATTCATTCACTCAACAAACTGATATTTTATGCATATCCTATATCAGTCTAATGACAGATTTTACAGTGAACAAAATGTACTGGGTCCTTGCTCTTAATAGAGTGAGGGTTTCAGACAATAAATAAATAAAATTACATTTAAGGTAATATCTCATAATTACAAGTGCTATAATCAAAATAGCTCATACTAATCCGTTAGTGAGATACAAGGTACACAGGGAGGCTATGTTTAATGAGTTATGTATGGCAGCTTCTCTGAGGTGGTGACAATTAAGGTGAGGTCATAATGATAAAAACGATTTAAATATCTAAATAGGAAAAAGAAGAGTTTTCCAGCAGAGGGCACCAGCATGTGCCAAAGCCCCAAGCTAATTAGAGTTACTAAGGGGAGTCAGAAAATAGTAAACAAAGGACCTGTAGAAGCATCTAAGTCTAGAAAGATGCAGAAGTATTTGATCATACATGATTTTGCAAACAAGGTAAGAAATTTGCATTTTGCTATAATCATAGGGGGAGCTATTGAAAAGCTTCAAACAGAGCAGTGATATGCTTCAATTTTTAATCTATTTGAAAAGATTATCTAACTGTTGTAGGGGTAGGGAATAAGTGTGGAAAAAAAAACTTATACTATGTGTTTACCAAATCATGTTTTATTTTCCTCCTGGCCATACGAGAAGACTATATATATTACCCAGTTTCCATTGCAGTAGGTGGGGCCATGTGACCAAGTTCTGCCCAATGGGAATGAAAATAATATAGGCCATATTAATGCTGAAACCCTAAAATTTCTTCTTTGAGTCTCCATGACCTCTCTCTTCCCTCTGCTGGTCGGATTTTGCACTTTGAGAATTTAGGTGATTGTGGAGTCACTACTAGAAGAAACCTAGACCGTAAATTACCACATGGAGCTGAGCTTCCCTGGTAGAAATAATCCTTTATCATGGTAAACCACTGAAGTTTGGGTATTGTTTGCTGAAGCAGTCAGCCTAATCTGATTAATGCAGACAGCAAATGTGCCAGTGTGAACAAGAAATGATAGTAGCTTGGACCAAAGTTATCAATGGAGGTAGTGCAAAGTGACTGGGTTTGGGATATAACTAGAAAGTGGAGCAAACAGGACATACTGATGGATAGGATAGAGATAACAAGGATAAAAGCAATGTACAAAGTGACTCATTAGGACTTTAACCTGAGCAATTGTTTGGTTTGTGATTTCATTAAGCATGGGTGAGAACACTTGGGAAGGCACGTGTGTCTGCAGGATGCCGGGAATCAAGCATTCTGCTCTGGCTAGGATGTATTTTTAGATACTTAATTAGACACCAGAATAAAAAAGTTGGATATAGCTCTGGCCAGTTGGAGCATTGCCTTATACACTGAAAAACTGTGTGTTTGAATCCTGGTTGGGGCATGTATGGGAGGAGGCAACCAATCAATGTTATCTCTAATCTTTCTCTCTCTCTCTCTCTCCCTCTCCTTCCTCCTCTTCTCTGAAATAAATGTGCTCACGTGAGCATAATTTTTTAAAAATATTGGTTGTATACATCTGATGCTAGAGGACCAGGAAGGGCTAACGATAAATTTTGGAATCACCATTCAGCAGATCACAGAAGGCAAACACAAGGCCCGTGGGCCACATTCGCCCCTCCACCTTGTTTTACATGGCTCAGCACATTGCTTCTACCTCTTGACAGCACTGAGCTCTCGCTTAACTGTTAAGGAGTAGTTACATGTATACAGTCCAAAAATTATATTCAGCCCTTTGAAGGCAACCATGAGGCTGAAGTGACTCCTGGTGAAAATGAGTTTGACACCCCTACAATAGATGATGTGAATTTGACCAACATTTGCATTCATAATACTTGCCCACAGAACAGACTGTTTCTCATAAGCATGTCTACTCCCGACAAATGTCCTATAAAGATCCACTTACTGCTTATAAAGGTACACATACACATAATCATATTACAGAGAAACATTAGAACTATGTGAGCTTGGACAAGCAACTTAACATAGTGTAAAGAATTAGACCACGGATAGACACAAAGATTTGTATCTAAAATTATATTCCTAAGAGAATAATGGCTATTGCCTGAGTGTCAAAGAAAAGAACAAGACAAGAGGACTGGGAACCACCTAAGTACAGCTAAATAGATTGTCCAGATTGTTTTCAAGATTGTAAGAAGATGGAAGTAGAAAAATGAACACTGAAGTGTAATTCCATTTACCACACTGTTGGTTTAGGTCCCTGAGAAAGAATTAAGTCTGCTGCAAAATTTAAAACAAGAGGCATAAACAGAAACAAAAACAATAACTGGCTAACAAAGAAAAGATTGTTATTGTCACTATTCTAAATTTAAGACAAGTTCTTTTCAAAAACGTCATTTGTACTTCCACTGCTCCAAGGCAACTATTGTTAATGATTATACTTTTCTATAAACTACTCATAAAATTTTATTTCTTTTGTGAGGGGTTAATTTGGTGAGAGAAAATTCCATCTCTCTGCTTTAATTTACATTCCTGTAAATAATAGTACACTACACAGTTACCCTCCTATTTGCTATCCAGTTATATTTAGCTTTTGTAATTAATGGGCATATCCTTGGGCTTTATTTTCTTTTTTCCTTTCTCTTTTTAGAACTTAATCTTTATTGTACTTCTTTTCCACTACAATTTAGTCCCCTTATACTCCTCACCTCCCAGCAATCACCACCCTGTTGTCTATGCCTGAGAGGGCTTTGTTTTCAAATATCAACTTTTGTCTCTGTATTAGAGACTATTATTTTCCTACCCAAATATCCATTTTTCCCTTCTCAGTTGCCCTAGTTTTTAGGTGTGCTTAAGGCCAATTGAAATCAGACATTTACCAGCTTCCCTTGCAGCTAGATATGACCATGTGACTAAATCCTAGCAAATGGTATATTGGTACAAAAACAGTATAGCAGCTTCTGGAAAATATCTTTAAGAGACAGTGCTATGAATACTTTACCCAGTTCTTCCATTCTGATGATGAAAACATTAATGAATGTGATGAATGAATCTCCATCTTGGACCACAAGATCAAGGGCATCCTATGTCATTGGCTGCCTAGATGCACATTGGGTTCCAGATGGCAGAACAGTCACTATGCCAACCCTGGACTGTCCACCTCCAAACTTTTATGTGAGAATATATTTCTATTTTTTCTAAGTTGCAATTTTACAGACTTCTGTCACTCATAGCTAAGCATAATCTTAATTAAATTAGGCACTGAATTCAACTTTTCATTTCCAATGAATGTTAGTTTTGAGAGACCCTTTGAATCCAAGGTAGTTGTCAGAAGGAATTATGAAATAAACTTAATTTTAAAAAAAATTTCAGACTGAATATCTTGACCTGATCCCTTCCCTCTGACTCTTATTTTCTATTTTTTATTTTCCCTATCCTATCCCACTCCATCCTTTCCTTCCTTCATCACCACTTTCCTATTCTGGATGTGTGTGCCTGTTTTCCTTCACCAGGGCCTCTGCTAGCCAAACTGACCTCTTTGAAGGAATTGCAAAGAGGCCATCCTCCAGGAGGCTGCAGTTCTATTGGTTTATAACTTGGAAAGAAGATTGATTGTAGAAAACAGGAAAAGGTACCCCTTCTTCCAGGTGGATCCATCCCCACACAGAGCATATATTTCAGCAGGCAGACCCTGGGCTGGATTTCAACTCCTATCCACTCACTTGGCTGGGTGGCCTTATGCAATGAACTATATGCCCATGTTTGCAGCCAGCCAGGACTTCATTAGCCTGTCAGCTCATCCACAACAGGACTCTGATATGTAAAGAGGTATATATTAGTTCTCCTAGTTTACAGCACAGTCATTTGGACTCAATATCAAATGTCATTCTTATTACTGGCTATTGAGGCTTATGAAAGGATTATCTTTTCTTATCTTATTCTCAATTAGATTATAGTTAAGAGTTCTACTAAGATTTATCTGTTGCTTTCATGTACCTCTAATTACTGACATTGTTTCTGGTAGCTCCTATTTCTTGTGATGGCCTATCTAGTCATTTATTTTGTTTTTTGTGATCCCTGAGTATATATTTGTTCTTATCATCTCAACTCTCATCTTCCTTTTGTGCTGATGTCTTATAAATGGGTGTTGGCCAAGGATGTAGAAGGAAACAGATACCAACCAAATTATCTGGAAAATTAATCAAAGGGACTGTTCATTCCATCAGCCATTAGTTAAATATTTTCATCACAGAAATGACATTTAAAAACATTCTTCAAATTTAAACTGAAAGGGAAAAATGAAATATTCAGTACAGGGATTCCTCTATGTGCTTTAGAGAGTACAGTCTTATTTTCTTTACAGGCTTCCTCCTAATTTCTGGGACTCGGTAGTCTATTATACACTATATTTTATTAGAAATTCTAGTTGTCATACTATTCTTCTCACCAAAATAAAGACCTCTAGCTCTTACCCAAGTTATAACCTTAAGACTTTTTATGTCTTCTTTTTCCAGAATGTGCACATATAAATTTAGACTTTACTTACAGAACAGAGAACACAATCTAAAACAAAACCAAAGCTAGACCTCTTTGTCATTTCCAACCAGATGCCCTTGGTGTTAACAGCGGAACTCATGCTATTATTATTTTCTCAACTTGGTATAACCATGCAGTGTTGTTCCTGTACCCTCCACTTGATTCTTTTTATTGCCTTAAATGCAATGAACATAGACGGTGTCAACTTTGAGATTGATGTTTTACATTAAAGATAATGGTGACTATAAAACCATTGTAAATGGTATAGGCTCTTTGTAGGTTTTCCTTGCTTTAACTTTTGTTTGCTGGATGGAATGAAATTGAGTTGGAACAAGTAAGAATGCTTGATTGCAAAGATGAAAGAGGTTCCCTGGAGTTAGCTCAGGGCAACAATGTCACCTCAACACTCCTGGCATATGCTGCATATCCCAGCCAAGGGCAGTGATCTATTGCAGTCCCCTGACTTCTGAGTGACACTTCACAGTGCTGGGCTGAAGGCTAACATCACTAACAGAATGTGAATGCAGAGCAAAAATCCATCTCTGGATGGTCAACTTCCTCCCTGACATTTCCAATTCTGATTGACATTGCCCTAAATATTTCTATCTACCTAGGCTCTATATTCTACTGCATCCTTTAATCCCTGACAGATTTCTACATGAAATTAATCTCTTGGTCAATGTCATTAGCCTATTCTCTGAGCCTTGCCCTGCTCCTGAGCTGCTATCTCCCCTGCTCTGCCAGAGGGTTGGTCAAGGTCAGTCCTGGTCAGTCCTGGTCAGTACTGTTCTCTGCTGCCCAGTGTGATGGAGTCCTGACTGTGTGAAAAGCCCAGAGAGAGGAGACTTATTTCAAATTAAGCATGAGAAAGAGGAAGAGAGAAGGTAAAGGATATCCATTTAGCCCTTTCAGGTTATTACCAAAGTAAAGATTAAGATGGCTTTGAAACTCAGTGGCACAGAGACATTCAAATTGAGGGAAGATAAGTAGAGGATAAGTCAAGTAGATGGAACCTGGAGTTACTCTTAGCTGGCCACTTACTCCCATGAGTCTCAGTTAGTTTATTTCTAAAATGTGAATCATGATACCTTCCTTGTAGACTTGGCAGGATTGCAGGAGATAAGGTCTATGACCCACTTAGCACAGTGCCTGGCCCTTGGCATGATTCTGTAACTGACATCTTGAAAGAACAAGTTCAAATGCCCTGGTCTTGAGCTCCCAGGAATATTCATTGAGGCTTTGTTCAAAACCAGCTGAGAAAAGATTATTATATGTTTTCAAGTACAGAGCACAAATATAATCTTTTGCCGCTAAGTGCTTTTTTCTTTTCTTTTACTCATTTCAAACCTCTGCTCAAATGTTGCCTCCCCAGAGTAAATTCTTCTGATCACCTCCTGCAAAATGGCACTTCTTGTTAGTTTCTTCCCTCTTGATTTGTTTTTCTTTATACCAGTTGCAACTGGAAATTTATCATTAGGGAGTACATTCACACTTAACATTATCTTGGTTCTTGGAAAATGTGACTTTACAGGAATTAGGCATAACAAAACCAATTTTACCATAGGCTAATTGATATAAACAAGAGTTAAGTTCCTATGGCATATTTCTGGTCACAAAAACATCACCAAACTTCTAGATAAAGACCTCAAATACTTCTAATATTAAGTATTGAAATAAATGTGAGGTTTACATGCATTTAAGAAAAATGAATAGAAATAGTAAAATAATGATTTCCCAACCTACTTATTCTAGATCAAGGTCACAGGTGGCTGGAGCCCATCTGGACTGCTCAGGGTGGTAGTCAGGAACACACCCTAGAGAGGACACCCTTCCATCCCAGGGCCACTAACACACCCACGCTCACTCACACTGGGACAATTCACATATGCTAATTCACCTCATGTGCACATCTTTAGGAACAGGGAGGAACAGGAGTTCGAGTGGAAAACCCACACAGATATGGGGAGAATTTGTAAACACCACACAGAGAGTGGCCTCAGATTCTCAGATGAGAATCAAGTTTCTATCACTGTTATAGAGAAAACAACATTAGTGGAAGATCTGCTGTGTATACTAGTAGTAGTGAGCTCCTTCACCAGCATCTTCATGAAGCAAGAGACTGGTTTATTGCTGTATTCTTTGTAGTCATAAAAATGTATGAAATGAAGGCATTCAATAAACATTAGTTGACTAAACTATCATGAACTATTTATTTCCTATTTCATGTTTATTAATAGATTGCTATGGTGAATATCTGTAATCACATACAGGCTGAGGTGTAGGTATGACTGGCAGGGTATTTTCCTAATATTCTTAGTTTTCTTGGCCCTAAAAGTTCTTTGCTAATATGTAGCACCAACTGACACAAACAAATCAAAGAATTTGTCCTTAGAGGATATGAAAAGTCCCTTTCAGACTTGCTGCAACTCTTAAAGGAGGCCAGAAGCACCATAGCTCCTTCATTTTTTCCAATCTAATTTCACAGAAACCATGACCTGTGTCGACATCCACAAAGTTGGGAATTCACAAAAGTGTGGAACTTTTCCTGTTGGCTTGCTTCTGGTCATTCTTTCCTTTGCAATAAATCCGCACAGCTCTTCCTTCCTGTCATTGGCATCTTCCTTCCTGTCACGTGCATCTTTCTGCTGACATGTGCAGTGCTTCCGCTTATTCTGTTCTCAGGCTCAGGGGCAATTGGTCAGGGCTCAGTTCCCACCTTTCTCTCTGTTACAGGTGCCTCCCTTTTTTTTTCATTTTATTGCTCTTCACCCAAGCAAACAACAGTTCCTAGGATTGATTATTAGGTGCTTCTGCTTCCTGCACTAATGAGCAATTTGTTGTGCACGGCTGTGTTTCCCTGGAAGCTGGAAGGAAAGGCTGCTAGTTGTCATGCAGATGACTTCTGTCCATTTTCTTCCTTCCGTCAAGCTCAGTGAACACCAAATACCACACTTCATTCAAAAGTGCTGGGGATCAACTTACCTGTATTATGAAAGGGCATCCTCCTCTCAGTATTACAACTATTATTGTCCAGAATCCTTGATAGGGCCTTGGACTGAAAGTCATTACCAGTGGTAAGGAGGGAAAGGAAGTGCTCTAGGGTGCTCATGGTCAACGATCAGATTTCTCCCTTCCTTGACACTTGGAATCTTTAGTTTTTAAAATGAAGTCTATCAGTTATATATGTATATGGATATGTGAGTATATATATATACTCACATATATATATATATATATGTGAGCATATATATATATACTCACATACATATATATATATATATGTATATGTATATAATGTTTTCTTCAAAGAGTTTAATGATCCACAAATATATTCTAAAGGGACAGGAGTGCTTATGGAAAAATGACACTTATTTGATAAAAATGAGATAAAACTATTCTTCATTTCTTAAAGATAATATCTCTGGTTTTCTGTAACTTAAATCCTATAGAATGAGCCCTGTAGATGAGGTTATCCATAACATGACTTAAAGTGTGATTCTTGAACCATCAGCCTCAGCTTGACCTGGGATCCTAGTAGAAATGCAGACTCAGGCCCCAACCAAAATCTGTTGAATCAGAACTTGCATTTTAATCTGTGCTTACATAATTAATATGCACATTACAGGTTATGAAGCATGGGTCTTCGGTGCTAATATTTTGAGATTCTATAATTATATTTCATAGGTTAAATAACATAATTATTTAATGCAATCAATAGCATTTGGAATGAACACTTGTAGAAAGAATATGTGGAAAGAACATAGATCTGAATTTAAATTTCAGTTCCATCACTGATACTCTTTGGGAAAATTACTTCAGTTTTCTAATTTGTAATGTGGAGAAATAGCGTCTGCATTCAGAGTAGATGTGGGAATCAAAAGTTATATACATCTAAAGCACTGGCACATGTAACATCTGGCAAAAACCTGATAATTGTGATTATTAGTTCATTCAAATCTGTACAGTTAGTGGATTCTTGAAACTCTTTTGTTCATTCAAATTTCCTTTTGTGGAAGGCCAGTCACATTGCCCCATGAGTTCCCTCTAGATGGTCTCTCAATGACCTACAGGGACTGGAGAGCCCTTTACCTCCCAGAGGGGAGGTTACACCCAATTTAACTTCTTATGCGACCAGAGATCCCCACACTAACTGGGTGTTAGAAACCATCATTTCTCAGGACTACCCTGAAGAGCTGGCACCTAAACTCAGCTACTTGGATCCTGAGACCAGTTACTTGATTCCAGAGACCAAGAGGGTTCTGTGCTCCCTACCCCAACCTCATACCTTCTCTGTTAAAAAGGGGTAACTACAGGGTAGTAAGAGCTCTCCATGGGAGCAAGCAGTTTTCTCTGGGGTCTTTTTGCAGGTGATATAAAAACGGGGCATCCATATACCGCTGGTCCTTTTGTCCATGAGTTCCAGCCTACTGGAAATGATGTTACTGCCATTTACCTCAGCCCTTTACCCCAAACTATTTGGGCAAAGAATGAACAGTGAGGAACAATACAATCTAAGTGATATAAAAGGTGATGGCATAGGAACCATAACTGGGTATCATATTATAAAAATGAGCAAGAGAAGGAAAACTCGACTAAAAGTTGAGACCTGAGTCTCATTTCACACAGGCCTGGCTCAAATCTTCTAGCATATTTTGTAAATCTTGGCCTCAGATTTTCCATTTGTTAAGTGAGAATACTGGATTAAATGACATTTCCCTTTCAAAAGTTGATCACTTCTTTTAATCTCGTGTGCACTGAGATGAAAAATCCAAAGATTTTTGTGAAATTTACCAATTACATCATCATGTTTCCTATGATAAAATCTTAAAGCACTCAGGTTAAATAAAAGATTTACTCTTTTTTCAGTTTTGTTTTGCCTGTCATTCTTCATATAAACAATTTATGTCCCACATGAGGTTAAGGGGTATCCCTCATTCAGTGGCTCTATTTTTCTAGGATACTCCGTTCCCCAAGCACACACATACCTGAATATTTCCAGGCAATTGAGGTTTAAATAATTGCTCCTATGATGGGTGTAAAAAAAAAGCCCATCTAAATCATTTTGAAAAGAGCATTCCTCCTAATCTAAGGTGGTGAGCAAAAGATTTTCATTCTAAGTTTACCAAGAAATAGTTTCTACAACTGACTCTGACAATTATTTTCAAAAACAGGAATGTCAGTGAGAAAGGAACAAATGTAAAGAAATAATTTAAGATCTTAAGGCAGGAACCTAGGACTGGACATGAAATTACAAAAAGGTCTTTCTAAACTACTGAGGGAAAAAGCCCAAAGTTACTTTTAGAGTTTTCTTTAGTTTTCAATGATTGGGATTAAGTCATATCAATAGATCACAGGTCTTCTACTTAATTCGTATCTCCCCTTTTAAGAATTTGCCCTGAACAATATGATGTCCTTGTGTTCTCCCAGTCATGAAGACCTGATCCTTTCTGTCCCTGTTAGAGCACTACACTTTGCATGCAACTATATGCTGCTACTTAAAGTTATGTATCGCATCATAGCAGCCATTCTATTGCATAGAAATTGCTATTGGCTTCTACTTGTTAGTGAGTTCCTTGAAAGGTGAAGGGAAGGGTGGGGAGGGAAGGAGGGGAAGGGAGGGAAGGAGAGAGAGAGAGAGAGAGAGAGAGAGAGATTGGAACATCAATGTGAGAGAGAAATATCGATCGATTGGTTGGCTTTGTATGCATCTCGACTGGGATTGAACCCACAACCTAGGTATGTGCAACCTCTTGGTTCATGAGACAACGATCCAACTAACTGAGCCACTTGTCCAAGGCAGGGACTGTGTATTTTGTTTTTTATTCTTTTTTATTTTATTACAGTTGTCCCATTTTTCCCCTTTCCCCCCTCTACCCAGCTCACCCGCTGAAGGACCATGCCTTAATCATTGCCCTTCCAGGGGCTCAGGAAGTTCTTATTGCAGTTGATAATAAATTTATTTCTAATGTGGAACGAGTGAATTAATGTGCAATGTACTATACTAAAATAAGGGATTTATAATGTTGCTTGAGGGAGAAGTGTTAGAAGCAATCACGGGCTTTCCACTTTAGAGTGGAAATTTCTAAATGAAAACAAGACTTGAGCTGACTTTAGTCACCCCTGGGGTATTAAGGATGTTGTTCAAATTATAGGACTCTAAATAGAGCTGCATTTAGAATGAGGTTCTTGTTAAAATTATGAATTGGTACTAAACACAATTTAAATAGCTAGATGATTTTAATGAACATTTCTGTTGAATGCTATATAAGCACCTTAATGTGCAACATTTTCCTTATAAACTGTATAAAATGAAAAAAAAAGTTGGCAAAGCAAGTAAAGTAATCCACATAGAAAAGACAACTTACGTATCAAAATGAAAATCCTCATTTGAACTAAGGAGTTCAACTCAGGAAGAGTATGTAGCAGAAGTAAAATGATCTACCTTACTTCAAAAATAACATTCGATTAGGTCGCTGAATATCAAGAACCTACCTGCACCCAGGTGGAAGGTATTCTTTTCAATCTTTATACTTGTAATTAATAAAACCTGACGAGAAAGGCTACCCGATCATCCCAATGGGATGATTCTATAGTGATTTATTGTTAATTCGCTTCCTGAAACTTGCCAGCATGTTGAGTCCCTGCCTATTTTGAAGAAAACACCACTTTATCCCTTTTCATCTTGCAGTAGGTAAGAAGGTTGTAAACTCTGACAAATCACCACGGCATTTTAATTTACAACAACCTGGCATGTCATATGTGCACAGGTGTGAAATCGTGAATTTCCAGAGAGTGTCCCGGCCTGCTGTCATGGGTTCGAGTCATCCTCTGGGAAGGGGGCACCTGCACACTCTGGCTCTGTTTCATCGATGATGTGTGGACATTCAGAGTGTCCAGCCATATGCCAACAACGTAAACCCCCACGACAGTCCTGCACACTGCCAGGCATTTGTTTGCAATTGAGTGCGGCCTCTGCCCCTTCCTGGTCCCTTTTACTTTTCATTTCACACTGCTGGGAGTGCCCCACGCTCAGTTCAAATCAGTCACTTGGAAGCTGAGGTCCACAGAAGCAATGCCTCTTGTTCTTCTGCTCTGCAGCTTTTATATAACTTCTTAGGTTCACTTTTTCTGTGACAGAACACATAGTCCTAGGTAAGAAACTTGCTCTGATTAGTTCCATCAAGCTCCACACCCTGTGGTCAAAGCTGGGTCAGTGTCCTTAAATCAGCCATCAGAAAGCAGTATGATTTTTCTCAGGTGAATGGAAAAGAAGGAAAAGAGAAAAAAGAAGAGAGTGGGAAGAGAGGCAGCATGTAGATGTCAGCACAAACGCACTCTCTAATAAAAAGGGCAAAAGAAGAAGATGTTTTCCAGACATACACCAATATTTTATAACAACATTCAACTATATTAAATAATTCTAAAGATCTATTCAAGCATATACAGGTACTTAGATAAACATTTTGTCTTGCATACAGATATTTAGAATCAGATAGAAAGTATGTAATAGGGACAAGGACTTTTAAAGTATATATATTGTCTGAATAAGGTTCCCTTTAGTCTCCACAACTTCAATCCTTTTCTCTATTATCACATTTCTACATATCCCCAGGCACATGGTCCCAGGAATCCATGGCACATATTTAAAAATTATTTAAACGACATTTTCTTTGCACAAAACCCCAAATTAAACGTTCATAAGAGCTATGTATGCTTAGAAGGTATGCAGAGTCCTATAAAAATGTATTCCCTAAGGGATCGTACTTCAGCAACTCAGAATTAGAGTAAGTTAACAACATCACGTTACATAGGCAAGACCTTGAAAAAGATTTCTGCTTTCATATTTTTAACATCAGTATTAAAAAGAAGTTGGTATGCCCATGAAATGCAGTATTATACTCTGACTTTCCGTTCAGTGACTCTGGGAAAGCATGGGGTACAGAGGGCTCTAACACCCCGTTTGCCATAAAAAACTATACCTCACAGAATTATACCTCAATATGGATTTTCCATTTGCATTTTACCCTAATTGTTTAAACATGGTTAAATATTCAGAGACCTACAGTGGCAATTACTCGGGTAACAAAAGACATACTCTGCTTGGGTTAATATCTTTCGGAGATTTTAGATAAAAGCAGATGCAATTTGACTTTTGTTGTTGTTTGTTTGTAAGCATAAAGTAGCACATTTCCTCTGTCTCTGTAATGGAGCATGCCACTGAGGATAACAAACACATAATGATTTGTCGTGTGTGATGGACTGAGCAGTCCTCTTAAAACTATTTTAAGGAAATGAACCTGGCCTTTTATTTATTTTGGCGCCTACCACAGAGCTAGATACAAGAGGTGAATAAATATAACAATGGGGGTATTATTATATTACTCCTATTCAGCAAGACAATACTCCTTCAGGAATACTCTTTCTTATCATAAACTTCCTTAAAATGGGTAGATATGAAACGTGGAAATCATTAGCATGCATTTCTTATTATTAGAGAAAGGGAGTTCGGGTCCCAAAACACAAATAGCAACATGTCAAATACGTAAGATTAAAAGCATTCATATCCATGAAAGTTGGCCAAGCAGAGCACAGATCAGGGTCAGGGTTGGTGTGGCAGCGGGGAGAGGAGGCTCTTTTTCTTTTGTGAAAAAGAAGAGGTCCTGGGAGCTGGGAGGGAGCATGCCCCCAACTATGGATAAGGTAGGATGTGGTTCTAATAGAGGGGGTATGATAATACCCCCTTGATGACAAAGGAATAAAATAGATGATCTGTCCTTAGTAATTCCTGAAACACTGTTACTCCTCAGCTGCAGGAGGCTGGACAGGAATCCTGGTAGAGCACGGGTCCTTCTCTACGTGTGTGCAGATCTCTACGTCACCCACCTTTGTTATGCAAAAACTGTCTATCACATTTTCCAAGGTGGGGCCCTTAAAATCAGAGATGGCACTCCTGATTTCATAGACTTCTGCACTCAACTTCTTAAGATCTCTATTTCTTTGATAATACCTAGAAAAAATACCATTAGGGTACATGTATATGCATGTGTGTGTGTGTGCATGTGTTACACAGAGAGATTTCATGATGGGGCTTAAGTGGAAGCTGAGATATCACTGTGGTGTGAATTGATTGTAGTCAAAGTTTAATTGCATCTATCAATCTCTAGATGCCAGGTTACCAGGTCATTCACAGTGTGGATGCCGAGAAGGGAGTTAGGACTAGTCATTTTTATCTAGAAGAAATGCCAAAGGGATCAGAAACAAAAGGCTGGAGGGCATGGGAAGAGAGAAAGACAGAGAAAGAGGAGAGAAACAGCTTTTAGTATCTGGTGGTTTTGCCCCGGGGAGTCCTTGTTTCTCCTCCATTCGGGACAGACGGCTGATGTGCATCATGGGATTTGGGTCAGGCTACGGGAAATAGCAGAATCCTGACTTCACGTGATTTATAAAGTGTATTTTGGTTTATTTGACACTGACTTGATGTAAGACAGACAGCACATCTCCCTGAATCAGCTCCTGAAGTCCTGAAGTGTGAGATCTGACAGTGTCTATTCACAGCCAACGAGGGATTGCCCCCCGCATCTAAAATTGTTACCAGTATGACTGCAGTCTGCCACCCTGTTCTCAGTCACTCAGTGGCTTTTCGGTCTTATTATTGTGCATGCAAATATCACCAGGTTCCAATAAAAGTTAGATACAGGGTGCAGCACAAATAACCCCTTTTTTATTACAAAATATTTTATTACATTACAAAATCATAAGCATCTAATTCTGTAACATAACAATATCACACTCAAATATACCATATTACATTCTGGGTGAAATGTTCAAATTAAAACTTTAAATTATTGCACCCATATTATTACCCTACCAACCACACTCACACAGGTGTTACTTCTGCTGGACCCTGTATGTGGACTGGGTGCTGTCTCTTTGGTAAGTTTTTCCGTATTTGGAAAGAGAATTATTTCAAGATGGACAAACACAATGTTGACAATATCTAGCTAAGGCCAAGCATTTCAAATGGCAACTGAAAGACTAGAAAAAACTGCATCAATAAATGACCACATTCATAGTAGTAATTTCAGATGGGGAAAAACCGGCAATCATCTAATCATTACTGCGTGAAGAGCAAAGAAATGCCTCCTTTACTTATATAGTTAGAATGACATTCACTTTAAAACACTTTAAATAAAACCACACAGGCTTCAATTGTACACCTAACTCTATAACACATCATCTGCACCCTGTATCATGACCACCCAAAGTCAAGTCTTTCTTCCACCATTTATCCCCCTTTTGCCCTATTCTACCTACCCCCACACACTTTTCTCCTGACAATCACCATATTGTTGTCTGTCTATGAGTATTTTTCCCTCGATCCCTTCACATTTTTCACCCCGTCCTCCAAACCCCCTCTCCTGTAAGAGTTGTCAGTCTGTTCTTTGTATCTGAGTCTCTTTCTATTTTGTTTGTTAGTATATTGTTCATTAGAACCCACATATAAATGAAACCGTATAGTATTTTTCTCTGACTGGCTTATTTCAGTTAGCATGATACTCTCCAAGTCCATCCATGCTATCGCAAATACGATTTCCTTCTTTTCTATGGCTGAGGAGTGTTCCACTGTGTAACTGTACTCCAGCTTTTTTATCCACTCATCTACCGATGGATACTGGGGCTGCTTCCAAATCTTGGCTATTGTAAATAACACTGTAATGAACATATGGGGTGCATATATTTTTTTTCAAATTGCTATTTTGGGTTTCTTTGGATACATTCCCAGAGATGGAATCACTGGGCCATTAAGCATATACCCCAAGCAGGATATGAAGAAACAGTAATGTCTCCTTTTTGGTTTAGGTTTAAATAAACATACCGATTCCTCTTTGGCCTGAAGCTGAAAAGTCATTAGTAGCGTAATACTGACATAACAATAGCAGGAATCATAATCACGCTCATCTCTAAGTAGCCAGGGAACTTTCCTAGATGGTGCTTCATGAGTCCTCCTAAGGTCCCTGTGGGGAAAATAAAGGACAGCCTGTTTGATAGTAATTTTATTGGTAGAGAAATTGCGGTCCAATGGTGAAGTGATCTGGGGATGAAAGGGCTTCTCAGCGACACACTGGACACTGTAGAAGTCTATGTAATGCCACAAAGCCCAAGAGTGGGCCTTGAATTCCATGTAGCACCGGAACTGCTCCCACCGAGCCCTCTGGCATTACTCTCTACACCAAATACCTCCTTCATGAGTCACTCTCTTGCTTCCCACCATCACAGCTCTCTCCCCCTACCTCTTTATGGCAGGGGTGAGGGGATGGTGGTTAAGAGCAGCAACTCTGGAGGTAGGCCAACTCAGTGTGAAGAGCCATTCTGCCCCTCGCTGTGGTGGGACCTCCACAATTGACCTATTCTCTTGTAAACTCCATTTCCTCTTCTGTAAACGCCACTCCAGGGACTGTTGGGAGGATTCAACATCGGTCTGTGTAAGATCCTTAGGACAGGGCTTGAGCCACACCAAGCTTTATATGTTTGTTAAGTGGAAAAACTCACTCATCATTTTCTGCTTTCCCTCACTTTTTATCTCCAACGCAAACAATTCTCCGCACAGTAAGTTTACTGGTATACCTTCTCTCCAGGTGTTTTCCCTTTCTGGAAGGTTTTTAGATGACACCTCTTCCCACAGCTGCCCGGCCCCACAATGCCCTGCAGGTGTTCCTAGTAGAGCATCTGTTACACAGTGTTGAAAGTCTGGGTGGCATGAGGTCAGGTCACAGCTGGCACACATTGGTGCTTCACTTCCATGACACACCTTTCCCTGTCCTTTGCTCTCTTTCAGGCCAATTCACCTCAGTCACCCTTCTGAATGCCTCTTCTCTATTCCCGACATTCCTTCTCTCCTCAGGAAAGGTCCTTTCTCTCCTAGATGCTCTCTGTCACTGCCTTGTCTGAAAATTTGTAAACTGTTTCTAAACCTATCTGCAGGTCTTTCTTTGGACTTTCTGACCATATTATCAATAGTTACCACAGTCTCTTTACACACAGGTTCCCAAGGCACCAAAATCTCAATGGGTTTAGAATTGCATTCAGTATTTTTCTCCCTCATCAAATCCCCTAGTTTAAGTTGTCACTTACCCTGGTATTTCTTTGAGGTGTCCCATACTCACAAATTACCCCCCTCGCTCCTCTCATTTTTTCACTGAAAACTCTGATCCCCTCAGTTAATCTCAGCAGTTTTTGGAAAGCTAATTATCTTAGTTGACAAAATTATGTAGTTTCTTATTATTTGAAATGAATCTCCAATATTGGGATGGGCATTTTTTAGTTATTCCTCTTACATTATGTAATTCAGTTGACTGCAGTAGGGCCCAGACTGGATGGCTTGTTTCAGAATTTATTTAATATTAATTATAAGTTAGAAACCAGAATTTCATCCTTTTCTTTCATTTCTCTGCTTCCAAAGCTCCTTCCTACAACTACAGTCTTGGAAGGGGAAGGGACTCTGTTCTATACCATTTCTTTCCAGGCCAGATAGGGATGTACTTTCAAATTTCTCCATTTCCCTTCAACTTCTTAAGGCAAGACTAGCCTTCTGAACACCTCTACTGAAGAAGAGGAGATCTCAGAGACTATGAACCTGGAGGTGAAGTGCAGTGAGCAGTTGTTACCTGAAGGTCACTGACCCTAGAATTCCTGGTGACCAAACACAAGTGTTGATAACACTTCATACTCACTGGAGTAGCGCATTTCTTTTTTAGAGAATCACTCAATTATGTCCACACAAATAAATGAACATTTCCAACTTTAGTGAATCTATTAGTAATCACTATAACCTGTTTTCCTGCTTGCTGTTAAAATACATTTGAAATTATGTAAAGTGGCGCAAATAACAGAACAAGGGAGATATTTGTAGGAAAATAAGGCTCAATAATAGGTGGGGTCAGTACACAAATTCAAAGATGACAAAGGGGAGGGATAGAAATGAAACAAAAAATGGGTTTAGAGTTTTTCAGTGGCTGGATTAAAGGGGTAAACACAATTAGTTATGAGAACTAGATTAGTGGTATTCACATGATAAAATAACAACTTTTTAAAAAGGGCACGGGGTGTGATGAGTGAACTATGTTCAGAGCAATATTTGTCAATAAATCCAATGGTGCGTTTCATAAGGCTGCTTCTTAATATGGTCACAAAAGGTGGCTCGATGCCAAAACAAAGCTAAAGAAAAGCCCAATTTTACGGGTCCATATATTCTGGTACAAGTGCGTGGCTGGGTGTACATGTTACAATGTAAGGGTTAAGAGCACAGGGCTCTGGAAACAAATTGCCAAGGTTTGGAACTCAACTTAGCCACCACCTGGTTTTGTGCCATTGAATAAATTATCTCTCCGGTTTGGTGTAGTCATCAATTAAGTAGGGGTAATTACATAATTTAGCTCATAGTTTGTTTTTTTTCTTTCTGAGAATTAAAGTAGTTGATACATGTAAAGGACTAAGTAAAGAACTTTGGCACAAAGCTTAAGTTATTATTAATCAAAGAAAAAAGTGTAGACTAGTTAAAAGGAAGACTACACGTAATTTTAAGACCCTCACAATGAATACCATTTATCTCTGTGGCACTTAGGATCACGGTTAGGAGGTGAGAGTTTGAGATTACACTATCTGAAAAGAATTTAGCCAGCAGAAAATCTGCATTGCTGATTAAAAGAGGAACAATAAGCTCTAATAACCAGCAAAGTGGAAGGCTGTGTTGACACCTGTAATGTCAGACTGGGAATGCGACTGAACACATGGTGAGTTGAAGACTGTCCCTCCACTCTGTGGAGGAATCCAAATGCTTCTCAGGGAAGATTTCTGGGTCTACTAAGATACACATAGATCTTCAAGGGCCTGAACGCTGTGTAATAGCGAGAGATAGACTGAAATAATTTTAGTTTGGAGAATTTTCAATGTGAGTATAAGTATTTAACCATCCTGACCATATGTCTCAATCAGAAACTAGAAAACATTTTAAGTGCTTGCAAATCCCTAACAAATGTGCAAGGTAAACTGGATTCACTTATACCTCTAGGTTAATGAGTTTTGGTTTGCAGTATAGGGCAGTAAGACACTAGTCAATCAAGTGTTGGCAAATCATGGTTTAGCATTCAAGAAGTAACAAAAGTTCATTCTTTTAAAGTCATCAGTATCGGTTATTTATTGAGACCAGTCCTTGTCTATGAGGGGAAAGTGCCTTATCTATAAATATAAAAATAATGGGACTTTCTTTCTTTTCCATTTTGTCCAAAAGTTTACCTGATGAATATACTATTTTCCTGACATGCATTATAAAACATGACTTAGGTTTTGATGACTTATTCATAAAATATGTCAAATGATTAAGTTATGTTTATTTGATTATTGCTGTAAACAATTAGGGTTTTTCTGTATAAATTCTATGTAAAAGAGATTGGTCATCTGCTCATAACTCAAAATATTCATGTGTACATTATGTACACACATACATCCATGTCATCAAATTCCTCATTAAACAATTACATTAAATGTTATTAGATATGCAAACTCTCTGGATATTAAGCCAAGAAAAAAGAAAGATTAGTATAAAGTTTGATTTCCAGCACATTTGATGGATCTAAATCTAGTAACTTAATCTAGTAGCATAAAAATACATGTTTGACTTGGTTTGCTAAAGCACATATGAATAGTAAAATTTGACCAGCATGAGTTTTCGTTCACTTTTCAGAATTATTTAATATTTTCCTTAAACGCCTTCTAAAACTGTGCTTTCTTTGGAAAGCACCTGGGAATGAACTGAAATGGAGCGGCAGCCCTTTGCTCCACCCCTCTCCACCCAACCCCCACACCGAGGCGTTTCTTCACTTCCTCCTCACCCACTGTGATTCTGTTACCATCATCTTTTGGTGAGGGATATTATTTGTACTTGATTCTAGAACCTATGTCACTTTTGAAGAGAGAGATTTTAAATAAATTTTCATGCGTCTAAGTCTTTATAAAACAATGAAAATTACTGAGTAAGTACAGTCTTATTTAGCTAAATTTCTAAATATTCATTGACCTGTGTCTAAAGTTAAAGAATGTGTTCATGAAGCCAAGTAAACCCACTTCAAAGAAATCATGTAACTGCTTATGTAGTATTGTTTACAATGAATGTTTAATTTCTAGTAAGTTGGTTTTGTGTGATTTTGTCACACACTTAGATATCAGACCTTTTAAGGAATCTTTTGTCCTAGAATTAAAGCCATTCTCTTTCATGTTGTGCTCATGTATTGTCCACAGTACTGCTGTTCTGGGGTTAAATAAATAAATTAAAGTAGGACATCAACGGTGAAGTCTGCCATCCCTCTGTTACTCTTCATTTGTCACTTTAAACTGTGTTGGGAGATGTATTCCTGCGGTGAGTCTGAGTTAGGGAAGGAATTAATGTGCTGGATTCTATGAAAAGGGGGACGTGCTGGGGGGCACTCTGCATCGTTCAGACGTCTGCACGAACTCAAGTGGAGGAGCACCAGCTGGCACGCCCTGTGCTTTCTGTCACCTCTCGTTTACATCACCACCAGGACTGTCTTAATATTCTCCTCCTCACCTACCAAACCTCATCAAGGGAGGCCTCAGACACTACAAGCACTTTGAGAGAAATTCATCACAACCAATACACTTGCATATCCTAGCTCAGTTATAATTGCTTTATGTAAGTTGATTTATATCTGACTTGCATTGAATTGTGCCTTCAATTTCTTTTATCTAGTCATTTATTCAACAAATATATAGATTGCTAATGAGGTGCCAGACATTGTTTTAAGTGCTGGGTTATAGCAGCAGAAAAAGAACAGTTCTTGCTCTTATCAATATTACATTTAAATGAGAGAGACAGACAATAAATAAGTGATGACAAATGTTATGGAGAAAAATAAAGCTAACGAAGCAGATAAGGAGAGTTAAAAGTGCAAATGGCATCGTGATTCAGAGGGAGGATTTGCCATTTTATTATACAGGTAATTAAGTGATATTTAAGCAGAGAGGTGAGGAGCATTGAGACATGTGAATGTGTCGGGGTAGGAAATTCCAGGAGGAAAAAAAAATGCAAAGGCCCTGAAGTAGCAGCATGCTTGGAACACTGGAGGAATAGCCAGGGGCTTTGGTGTAGCAAGTGTGTGCTTGTGTATTTTTCTTTGAATATGTTCTGCTACACAAGTACAGATGCAGAGTAGCTAGAATTTGATTGACCTATGATTATAGTTTTACAGGTGATGCCAGCAAAATGAGAAAGATCCAGAAAGTTCAGAATCTTCCCAAGAGAGTAATTATAATAATTAGCCATGGAATTAAGTGAGATAAAACAGGAAGAGGATGAGGAACAGTGCAAGCTAGGAGAATCAATGTAGTAGAGGTCCTCATGGGGTAGAAAGAGTTCAGTGTACAAGAAGGAGTGAGTTGGAAGGATACAGGCAGTGTTCAGAGAGTGACTGCATGCATGACATTGTAATTATGGAGAAGAGCACAAGGAAAGGTCTAGGTGCTGGTGGTAGCTGGAGGAAGAAAGCTCACTAAAGAAGAGTTCAGGGAACTGAGGCCAAGGAGGTGGATCACTCATGGAAGTGCTTCTCAAATTCGAGCTGTATCAGAATCCCAGGTCATTAACACTTACATTGCTAGGCCCCACTCCTAGAAATTATAATTCACTTGGTCTGGGGTAGGGCCTGATAATTAGGTGGTGTTAATATCACTGGCTGGGGGACTACGTTTGGAAAATACATTCTACGTGTGTATTGAAATCAAGAACAGAGGGATAATACAGGAGAGAGCAACATTGAGCCTGGAGCTAATCTGCCAAAACACAGGCAGGGAGAATGCCCCAGAGGTTGGTAGGGAACAGTTGCAACGATCTGACTACAATGTGATGCAAACCTGTGTTTTTAATCCTCTCAGTCTGCTCTTTGTCAGTGACTCTCACTGAGGTTTCTGGATGATTATTAGCTATGTGACCTTGGACCAGTTGATCACCTCTTCATATCTCTGCTTCCTCATCTATAAAGTAGGGCTAATAAATAAATGTACCTACCTGTCAAGGTTGTTGGGAGAATAAATGAGTTAATCAATGCCCTCCTATTTAGGGCAGTATTGATGCACGGTGATCACAAACTCAACACAATCGTACCTGCTATTTCTTCATTTCTTTATCTTCTTTGTTTAAATAAGCTCTCCAGAAATCTGTCTTGTTTTGAAACTGATCTGCTGCCTGTGCTTTGACGTGTACTCTATACTTTCCTTAATATTATTTGGAATTTTAAAAACTGACCCCCTGTAACAAGTGAAACTTGATGATTTAGATAGTCATTCCTTTGAATTAAGAATGTTGTAAAGGACACTGGTGTGGAATAAAGATACTCTTGTTATACAGACGTAATCTAAATTATAATCATAATTGTTTTATTTCTGTAAAGGTTTTTCACTTAGCCTAGAAATACATTTGACCACAGCTCTTTGGGGATCATTTTGTCTTGGATCTCACATGTGACCACAAAGAAAATCATAAATAAAATTGTAGAGAAATATACAGAAATATGGCAACTCCATCTATAATCTCAGTGGACAATGTAACAATGGTAACTAGTCTGTATATTGCATTTAAATCACCCATATCGTGTTTCCTGCATTGTGCCCTGTGCAATATATTTATGAAGAAGTGTTAGGTGTCTGCTCAACAAGCTTGGAGTCCACATTACCCATGTGTTTTCCCCCAGTGGATGAAATAGAGAAAGAAAGAGAGAGAGAGAAGCAATTTAACAAATGATTTCTTTTTGTCTCCAAAGGTAGTTAGTTCCCTAGAGGCATTCAGATGAATATTTTTCAAATTTTATACCATAAAGCATATTAGCCTTTCTAGGTCATTGTATTACATCTGAGCCATCTGAGCCTTAAATTCAAATCATAAATGCTTAAAGCCTTAACTTTCATGCTTTTTACAAGCTGACAGAAATAGGCATTTCTCTTAGCCATTTTACTGTGATTATTTGTATGAGAAAGAGCACTTCAAAAAATATGGCATAAAAACAGTCACACAGAGAATAAAAGTAAAACCAATTTACATGTTTCCAGTTTTCTTTCCCTCCTATTTATCCGCTCCTGTTTAGTATCAGACTCCTACGACTCCCTATTCAATGTAAAGGAGGAGGGATTTTTCATCCCAAGCTAATAGTAAAATCAATACTAAAATATGGAAGATGGTTGTAAGTAGCTGTTCTATTGCTGGTCCACAATAGATAACTAGTAAATATTGATTCTCTGCCATTGAGTTTAATGTGCAGACCTTTTATTATTTGGTCTGACTAGTGTGCCACAATGCCAATTGTTTTGGAACAAACTTCCCCTGACTTTGAGTGTGCCTGCTGGCAACTTAACATCACGGTCCTCATTTTATTCTCTCCTCGGAAGGTGGGAACTATATGCATGGGAACTACGTTCTTCAGAATCTTTACTAGCAGGGTTGCTAATGAGAGGTTATCAATTAGAAATAACTTTTCAAGATACTGGACTATCTAGGAGGTGAACGCAAAGCAAAGACATACTTGTGTTCTTCCAGCATAAGACCCGTGTGCTTTGGCAGATGTGATGCGTCCATTGTGGAGGCAGCTGAGGGCCTGCTGGTGGGTCCTGCAGTTCCGACTTCCTGGAACCCTCCCTTGTGCTTCGTCCTCTAGCCCTTCTGATGGTTTTGAAGTTCCTGAGTCCCCATATTAAATCTCTTCTGGCTGAGAGAGATTTTTTTGATGGAACCTACCTACCAGCCTAAGCTTATAGCCTCTCAGAATAGTTCTTGAAAAGGACAGAATCCTTTGGCTGATATATTTAAAAAAAATTTTCCACTTTAGAATAACCTATGAGTATGTAGCCGTTGTCCTTCATAAATTTTCAGGAGCTGGAGTGAGAATGGACAATAGCAAGATACAACACAGCAACAATAATAATCGAAACCCAAAGTAATAACACAAAACAGCTTCTAGAATAGGAAGTGTAAGCTACCGAATCATGATGCTCTTTCTCTGTTGCTCTTATCATAGCTGGCGAAGGTTGCCAGGGCTGTCCTGCGAGGCACAGACTTGTCTCTGAAAGTTCCAGTTGTGGGGAATGGAATTTCGGAAAGCGGGGTTCCTTATTTCCTAGTAAGCCAGTATTTGCCCTTGTATGCCTTTCCTGGCAGACATTGTTCAGTTTTGCAAAGTGAGACACACTTTTTGTTACTAGCAGATGCTACGCAAGGGAGAAGCAGGAAAAAATAATTTGTCTTGCTTTTTCTCTTAGGTCCAAAATTTTTCCCTCTGATTCCTTAGTGTTTCAGCAATCTGTTGAAAATTCATCAAGAATATGTCAGATACCCTGAAAAATATTTTCCAGGTGTTTATATTAACATAGAATAAAAGCATTCTGTGGTAATTCTGAAGCCTGTAACAGCAGCATGCAACATGTTTGTGGATAAATCTTTTTGATATAGAGTTTCATGAGAGGAATGATCTAGTTAATTAGTCCATTGCAATCCAGCTGAATATGGATATCAGGGGTAGGCTTATTAGTTTACCAGGCTTCAGGCCAAATCCAGTCTGCTGCTTGTTTTTGTAAATGAAATTTTATGGGAACACAGCCAAGTTCACTCATTTATGTATTGTCTATGGTTAGTTCCCGGGACAAAGATAGAGCTAAGTACTTCCTAAAGACACAGTTGCAAAGCCTAAAATACCCTCAGCTTGATCCTTTAGAGAAGTTTGCCTTCCACTGGTTTAGGTTATTTTAGATCAGGTATCTGAACACCATTGCTTTAACCTTATCTTATTAAACTTTCAGAATCATAAATATCTTAAAGTATTCTCTAGTAAGTTTCTTTTTTTAGCAGGAAATATTTTCTACAAATATCTTTTTTTAAATATTTGAGAGGTGAGACTAAAAATCTCCACACCCAGAAATGATTAACCTTCGGAAACAAATTCTATTTTTGCACATTATCAGTTTATAAAGAAAATGTCAGAGCTATGTAGCAATAAATAAAATAAGAAACTAGGACTAAATTATCTTTAAAAACCTTCTAATTCCAATATCCCATAGATCTATGTTTCTATAATAATAACTTCATGGGTTAAAATTAAACACAGAGCTGTCGCTGAAGCAAACACACAACACAGTGGCTTATGGAAATCAATTAAGGGTTGAGACAAACCTCAGTGTAATCACACCATTAAAAATCCAAGTCTCCCAAATTTTATTTTGCAAAAATAATGTTAACCTCCAGCCAACAACACATTATTCAATGAACCTTTTCAAAAAAGATTTTATTTATTTATCTTTAAAGAGAGAGAGAGAGAGGGAGGGACAAAGAGAGGAACAGAAACATCAATTTGTGGTTGCCTCTCTCAAGCCCCCTCTGGGGATCTTGCCTGTGCGTATGCCCTGACTAGAAATCAAACCAGGGGGACCCTTTGGTTCGCAGGCTGGCACTCAATCCACTGAGCCACACCAGCTAGGGCAGAACTTTAAAAAAATCGATGGAAATAATTTTGTAGCATTCCCAATCTGTCTCTGGCATACATTAGAGTCTACCAGGTGCATATGATGTAAAAAAAGTGCCCTTGAAGAATAAAAGAAACAAAATCAACAGTAGATCTAACGGCAATAGTTATATTTTTCAAATTATGTACTTGGTCTTAATGATCCATTAGGACACATGGTTACTTTTAATGTGGGCTTTTGAGACTGGGCTGGAAGGACTTGCGTTTCACAAAAGAGTAGAGTTCTAACAGTAGAAGAGAAAAGGAGAGGGAAGCAGAGGAGAACAGTTCTCAAGTTCTTCTTTAGCCTGCTGCGGTTACATTTATGCTTGCTAATGAAAATTTGGGAGCATCTGTCTTGTCTGGTCATCCATTCAATAAACATTTATTGAAGTCCTACTTTTTGCCAAGTACTGAGCTCGGTGCCAGAAATACAATAGAGAATAAGGCAAATGTGCTCCTCACTTCGTGGTGTCAAAGTTAAGCGGGAGAAGAGAGGCACTGAGCAATTACAATAACAGACGATGTGCTGGTGGGTGTAGGGGAATGCGGAATTCTACAGGACCATGCCGGGCAGCTCTGCCTTGGTCTAAGTGAGGGTATCAGAGACCTTCCTGTTAAGTCTCTTCAGATCTAAAGAGAAGTAGGAATTTGCTGACTCTTCTCGGCTCCTCCCCTTCTCTTTATAGTCCCTTTTTCTACACTTTCTTGTTTATATCTACTCAAAGTCTGAGAAAGGAAATTGACCCAGCAGACATTTGAGAATGTGTTGAATGCAGAGTTGAGTATCTAGCAGCAATCATCCATACAAGGAGATGCTAAGCAGGTAATACAAATAAAATTGAGACTGGATAGTAAGAAGCTTGGAAAATTCCTTGGCAAGTGGAATAGAGAAACTGAGACAGATGGCTAAACAAACTGGCTGAACAATTTACAGCTAGATACAAAAGGTCACCTCTCTAGAGATAATACCTAGGCCTCAGTTGCATTTCAGCTCCAAGTCCAGAAAAGCAGCAAAACCAAGTGGGTGACACCAGACCAATCAGTGGAGACCATGACACTGAAAGGGCACAGCTGGAAAAGTGATGAATATTTTGCTGAAACCCGACTGTGAGACCTCCTTTAAGATTCCCACCTGCAAGAGAGAGATAAGAGCCTCAAGATTGAAAGGCCCAGGGCTCCTGCTCTCC
>PVKM010004392.1:0-19501 GCA_004027735.1 Carollia perspicillata
GCTTAAATAAGATTGCCTTATTTAGTTTCAAAAAAGAGTGTAGGTGTCAACGTTGGAGCAGCCACAGATGTGTGAGAAAGTAAAGGGTATGAGACATGACAGAATTAAAGGTGTTTGCTATGTTGTTACACCGTGTGTCAGGCGGCAAGCTCCCTTTGTCACAGCCTCCTGGTGATTTGACAGCGCAGATCTACTTCCCTTCTAGGTGAAACAGCATTTTTAACTGGAGTTATAAATACGGCACATCCTTCGCGTTGCACCCTGCCTCCCAGACCCACAAATCCTATTTGAAAGCATCTTGCCCTGAGACACAATGAACAAATGCAGCACACAGGGGCTGTGTGTGCGGGGGCCGGGCACCGCCAGCATCACAGTAGCTGGCATTGACTGTTGTTTGGCAAGAAGGTCCTCTGCCAAATCATCCAATAATTAAGTTTTATGTTATTTGTATGAACGACCAAGCATGCAGTATTCCTTTTCAAATCAAAGGGAGGCTTAAAATTACTTTTTGAACACTTTCAGACCATGGTCAGGTCACAGTTTGGGGGCTGAATTAAAATGATCTCATTCATGATCTAATTGAGGTTGGCAAAACCTTAGCAGTAGCAGGAGTACATAAATATAAATCAAAGACCAAAATTTAGCAAATCATATCATTTGCTAGAAATCTGCTCATGAATTATTCTCCGATTGCCAACCCCGAAGTTCAACTTTGTCTCCCCTCAGCAACAGTAACTGCGCATATTTTTTCAAGCTCCTGAGAGAAAAGAGAAGTAAGATGATCAATTTCTCGTCAGATATTGTGTGTTTGTGACCCAAGAAACTACAATAGCTAATACAGCCATGTACATTACAGTGGATGCTGCAGTCTGGGTTCGGAATTAATATCGGCTTCTGAAAACCAGACTTTGGAAGAGCAGGCAGCTGGGACACATAAGGGATGGAAGGGAAGCAAACATTTCAAGAAGGAGCTGATTGAACTTTGCTTTCATTTTTCAATAGAATGTAATCATCATCATGATCCATGATTTTTTTTTACAGATTTAGTTCAATTACCAAGCTGAGGGGATATTTGAAGTAGTCGTTAGAATTAAAAGACAATAGAGAAATGTTAGTGTACATATTTAAGTTACCTTTCTTTTTTTAAGAAATTACTGTAAATTTAAGACTGTAGATCCTATAGTATGCAGTATTAAATGTTGTGTTCTATTTATGCAATTTATTTTGAGTTCTTCATTTTTCTTGATTGCAATGTGTAATTTCCACTTAAACCCACACACCCTCCACTTTAAGCTGGAGGAGACCTGATTCTGAACCTGAATGTTTTGAAGTTAAAATTTTAAATCCCACTCAAATTAAGGTAATCTTTCAAGCAAAGTGTAAGTCCAGAACTGGTCAGTTTAGCTAACTTCATCTATCACAAGATCAAATACGTGAAGGTATGTTTTTGAATGACTATGAAATGGTGGAAACATTTTAAATCTTCTCAGGCGATAGAGGTAAATGACTGCATTATTTTGGGAACAGGTAATTGCCACCCATGATTTTCCATGATGAAAAGGCAAGACGTGTTCTACATAAAAAATGTGTAATGAACTCCTGTAACAGTTACATTGCTGCAACGACAATACAGTGACATTTGTTCTTTATATACAGTTTCATGTTTCTTTTCATAATCAACTCTCGGAAAGAAAGGTGCTCTTGACAAGGTGATAGACACTCCCTCCAAAATAAATAATCAATAACAGATCAACCATTTAATATAATCATGCTATTTATGAGATGAGATGTGTTCTCTCTCAAACGGATGATTAAATTTCAAAGATCCAGTGCCCAAGTGATCTATAAATGTAGTAGATATCTTTCACTGTTTCCTAGTTCAAATTGTATTTATATTGTCTTAGATATCTGAGTTAACTGTAATCAAGGAAACTCTGCAATGTGCTTATTCTTGGAAGTACCTAAGTTTCTATTTTAGACACAAAGCACATCGCTGGAAGTGTTTCACATCATGAGATTTCTCAGTTTTAAGAAGTGAGGTTTACATATAAACTGTGTTTTCATAATAAATAGACCCATTAAGAAGGAAAAATCTCTAAGCAAAACAGTTGTCCTCTAAAGATTTTCCATCACCTTTGCTCTGCTGATGGGAATTTGAACACTAACTGCAGGCTGTGGGCCCACCTACACCAGTGCCCCCTAGGACCCCAACCGCTTCTGTTTCCCCTAAACTTTCACCACACTCCTGCAGTTTATGAATGGAATACGTTTTAACAAAAACAGTAGAGGTGGCCAGGTAGTGTAGACTCCAGTTTCCTAGGATTCACCGTAAGAAAAAAAAAGTGTTCCCTGTGCCACATGACTCTCACAAAACTTACTCACACCGATTACCCTGTGCTTTAAGAGTATTATTTTGGATCAATTGCAAGCTTTAAGTTTTGAAACTGTTTCCCCTTATTTATGTCCAATATTACCAACCTTAACACAGATTATGCCAAAGTGACTGCAAATTATTATGGTTTTTAAAACAGCCTTCAGGAGTCCTGAATAAAGGTGATATTTCAAGGCAGTGTTTACAATAGTTAAAAAAAGTGTAGGGAGAGGATTAAACTATACTGAACACTTGGAAATGTGTGCAGTTTTATATTTGTGTAGATAAAGGGTGAGGTAGCCTTGCCCTGTGAAACTAAGACCACAAATGATATGTGTCAGTAGGTTCTTTGATAGGGCTTCTGGCCTCAGTGTTTTTGTGCTGTCAAACTGCTGTGTTGAACAAACACCTCCTCTGGGACAAAGTGATAAATGCAGAGACAGGCTGGCTTCAGCCAGTCTCAGCAACCTCCTCAGCCACACCCCTCACTCCCAGACCCACCTCCCTCTCCCACACTTGGCTACCTCCCTCCCTGGCTTTGCCCCTTTACCTGAAATTTGACGTTTATAGAGAGAGGCCAGGGCTTTTCAAGGTGTCAGTGGTGAGTAATTATTGATACTCCCCGAATCTTATGAATCAGTGCTCTGAAACTGCAGGCGAGGTTCTTTTTTCTGGCTGGCTTTATCTAGTCTTTTTCAAATGGAACTGGACTGAGCTTTTAAACTTTTGCCAACTTGAACTTTTTCCACCTTTGCCTAATCATTTGAAAACCACTTGCTCTCCTCTTGTCTTTCCCCTAGTCACTGGAGCTTTATTTTCTAATGTTCAAGCAATTACGTTGTGCAACACACACACACACAAAAAAAATTTGCTTTAAGATGTCCTGTTACTTTTCAGTTTCTAGCTTTTTTTTTTAGGGCTAACAGTTCAAATGTATAGCCAACAGATTTTTTTGCCCCTTCTCCCTTAGGGCCATTATTCTCTGACTAAAACCTGTTTACTGGTGCCTTTGTGTGTGCGTTCTTCCCCCCTGACATTAAATGAATTTCCATCTTCTACTTCTGCAATCTCTAAGAAATAGATAAACCATTATATTTTTTCCCAGCTCGTATTTTAAAGCGGTGATCCTGACAGCAGGACGATTATTGCACTTTATATTTTAGTGGATGTTTGCTGTTGCTAGTTACAGCAACACTTATCATAAGACAGCAAGAAAAGAGTAGTCCCTGGTAATTAAAGTAATGAAATATTCATTTACTCTACCTTTTCTGTAGTCTCACAAATTAGGCTGCTACATTTAATGCCTGCACTGCCTCTGTTTTTATTATAATGGCAGCTTTCGCATCTGCAATTAGGACTAATTCTGACAGTTACAATTTCTGAGGGATGGTAAACAGTGAACGAGATGTGCAGCAGAGGTATTACACGTGAAAAGCCCTTGTCTCTTTAACCTTGTTGTTTTTTTTCTCGCAGAGGTTACCTTTTCCCGATGGTGCAAAATCGACTTGACATAACTGTTCATCAGTTTCAGGGTTTTCCCTGGAGGTATTTGCATCAAATCAGCCCAGTCAAGCTTCAAGTTGAAATTGGCAGGCCAGAAACTGACAGAGTAGAGACTGGAAAAGAGACAGCTAAAGTACAGGCAGCAAACTGACAGTAACAGAGTGAAAGACAGCGGTGCGGTGGTGAGGGGAGGAGGCGAGGTTGAGAGCCAGAGCTTTTCAACTTCAGTGTAAGGGAAATCTCCACTCCTGCACGAATCTTAATAGCAAGGTATCCTGGAGGACCTTGAAAGGTGGATTCAGGCACTTCCAGCTAATTCTTACCACTAGGGCTCATCAGTCCTGCTCAGGTGGGGGTGGGGGTGAGGAGGAGGGGTTGGCTCTCATTTAATCTGATTGGATGCCTAAGAGGAGTGGGCACACTTAATTAAACAGGAAGAAAATTCTGAGGCACCTCCCCAGCACTTACTAAAGCTTGAAAGCCAAATCTCATGATCAGTGTTATAGGAGGAAAATAGGCGGTTTAGTTTTTTTTCTAATTGTTAACTTGCAGTGAAGTTAACAATTCCATCACTTTACCAGGTTTGTTTTCTCGGGGTTCTCTTCTGAGGCAGATTGCATGTTCACAGACACCAGAGCGCAGGAGCCTATACATTCAGAAATTTGTGCATTTCGGTCCACAAATTAGTCACTAGCAAAAATTATATGTGAAGAGGTGCTCCTTGGAGTAACGGGCGCTGCAAATTCTCTTTGTCAAATGACACCCTTCTCTATCCTGATAACATAAGGACACTTATTCAGTTGTTTAAAGGCCAAAATACGTGGCAAAATCTTGAAATAGCAATGACATTAAACTTTTATTTTACTACCAGGAATGTCACTCTAAGAAAAATTCTGACTTCAAAACATTTATAATGGCTCTTACAAAGAAAACAAATATGAAAAGCTCTCCCTTTGCCCAAGTTATGTATGTGTTTGTGTGTGTGTGGACATATATAGATATATAGATATATAGATATATATTTTAACCAGTATTTTTTGTCATTCTTTCCCATCATTTCTCACTTCAGGTGGGGAGGGTGCTGTCGTCTTTACTTGCCGATTTAAAATCCTCACCATTTTCCAGCCAGACTTGGGGGTCGAATGAGCCCTTGCTTTCAAGCCATCCTCAGGCCCTGTGTGTGACAGGCGCTGGCTGATCTGCTGAGGCCCATTCGACAGGCACTGTTGCACTAAAGTGGTGTGACGGCACAGTTTTGTTAAGCTGTGAACAAAGGGCTGAAGATACCTCCCTGGCATCGTCCATGTGCATATTGGCCTTGTCACAGTTTTGCTTGATTTAATGCTGTGTTTATTCCTAGATATTAAAACTTAAATTCCGAAAACTATGTTTTCAAATACGACATACCAACTTAATTTTAAAAGCTTGAACTTTGAGGACAGCAGGGTTCATTCGCTCCTCTCGCTTCTGCGTAGCCCATGTTCAAACTCAGCTTTGGGAATAGATAGATGGCCAGTAGCCTCTTAGCTGTTCTCCATTTAAGAATGGGATTCCAGGCTTAAAAAGTCTCATTAGGGTAAAAGATTTATTTTTCTTTGATCATTGGTTGAATGTCATTATTTATTTCCAACAGTGGATTCTCCCATACATCCCTAAGGAGCCGGTACCTTGCTTATACACTATCTGGGTAGACCTTTTAAAAGATGTATTTTAAAAAGATATATTATTAGCAAGATATTCAGCTATAAAAGAGACCACTTATAAATATCTGTAAGGATAGGCACATTGCTACCTGCAGGGGGAAAAAAAGGAGTTTATGTTTAAGTGAGCCCTATTTAAGAGTCAGTAGAAGAATTAGGACTGAGGCTCAAAAATAAAATAATTGTTTTAAAAATCCCTGCTCCACTGGCAACAGCTAGTTCTTCAAAAGAAAACTGAAGTTTAGTGCTAAATCTAGACCCCAGTGTCGCGTTGAATGTGTCTTGAGCAGCTTTATCTACGATGGGGGTTGGGGGGTATGTTCCCCCTCTGCCTCTTTTTCTTCCCTTCAGGTTTGCTTCAAGTGTTTGCTCAGAGATTAGTTAGCAAGTTTATATTGAGGAGGTAGCCATGGGAAGCAGCTCTCCCCTCGAAGGAACGCACAGTGGGTCAGAGTGTGAAGATACTGGCAGCTCAGACTGACTGAGGCCTGGGATCAGGTACTTTATTTTCTCTCAAAGACAGAGCACTTGGAGAAAGGTTTGTGGAATGACGTCTCGTCCTAGTGGGGGCACAGACATCACCACCACTTTCAGAAACTTCCAAACGAGCGTTATTGGTGGGACAGCTTCATGAAAAAAAAGTTTTTCTTTAAGTCTACTGCCAGAACACTCCCTTGTCCTTTGTAAAGAAGCTATAATTTGAGATAGTCAGGGTTATTTTTACCTCCATTCATAAAACAACCTCTTTCTCGAGGGCTGTTATGAGAAAGGTGAGGAAGGTGGCAAGGGAGGGAAAAATATTCAGCAGCGTGAAAGTATTTCTGCTACTAACCAGTGAGACTGCACTAAAAATCTGAAATTGGATCTCTGGAGTAAAACATATACACATTCTCACCTGCCCTAAACACACTTTCTTAGCAATGACACTTGTACTAACTGAAATGGGTTGCCTTTTTTTAAGTAGTAGTTTGCTCCATGTTGATTTATAGCAAATAATTCTCACAGCCAGAAAGGGTGACACAGGTAGGGGTGACAAGGCAAGATTGGGCTTTTATTGCTATTGTTGTATAACATCACACATGAGAAAGACATGCCTGATTACCAGACACTCTGTGGCCTGTTCTCTTAAGCTTCATGAGACATTCAGGTGCCCAATCCCATTGGTGTGCACAAGATTTAGAAACACAAATCTCCAACCTGGCAAAAGAATGGACCTTTGAATATATTACGAGAGCAGATTCTCACTTAATAGACGAAGTAGGTTTTGGCATTGGTTTGGTGTTTCCTATGAATACTTTGTTAGCATCTGTTTGTAAAGGAGACGAGTAGAAGTTGATCCAAATGGTCCTTCTGCCCCAACCCCCAGTTCAACATTATCTGCTTTGTCTTGCCAGCTCATAATATCCTATCTGTGAATTGCTCTAAATGAAGCCGTATCTTTGCTATGTTTTATAACAATCACAGGGCTAGGACCCACGTGATCTCTCACCTTTTAATGAACCGTCCCAGTTCAGGATCTTCGAAGGGATGGAATACAAAAAAGAAGCAAAGTAGAGATGAAGATATCTCATAAATGTTTTCCTTTGAACATCCGCAATTGCTTATGGGCCTTCCCCCTTTCTTCCAGGCTTGCAGAAATGGCCTAGCCCAGGGCTCATCCAAGTGAGCCCATTTCAGAACTATTCATTGGATGACTTCAGGGATACCCCAGCCCTGTGATACCACTGAAATGCATTAACTGAGAACTTTTGTACGATTGGGGGCGGGTGTGATGTGAGTAGAGGGCATTCTTGAAGGGATTTCTAATTCATGTGAGAATAGTAAGATCTAACCATCCGTCAGCATCAGGTTTCAAAGAAATATATTCAGGGCTGTCTTTCCCCCACATCCCATTCCTAGCCAAGTGAGGAAGGAACAAGCTCTGCTTCACATAAATAAGATCTTTGAATTTATCTGTCATGAGGTAGGGCTTTAATGATCAGTATCTGCAAGCCAGGAGCATGAATGTGATCTCATTGTATCACAGTGTAGAGATGAGATAGTCTAGAGCTACAGCACACCAGTGCATTGTGCCCGGGCGTCGGGAACAATCCTTCCATTTCCAAAGCAGCAACTCTTTATTTTTCATCATTGTTTCCTTACCTCACTTGTATGCTTCTTGTGATACAGATCTGAGTGAGTTGTGCAAGCTTCAAACTTGCCAGCCTCCAGCTCCCAGGCCTAGTACAGAGTAATTCATAAACTTACTATATTAGACTATCAGATTGAAACCAAGGATTTCTACTAGTGGTGGAATTGGCAAGCCCATTGTTTTGGTTATCATTTCATCAGCCCCAACTGATACTAGTATGCTCAAGAAAAACATACTTCAGTTACAGTTGATTTTCAGATTCCAAAATGGTGCTGCAAAGCCTGTGCATCTCTAATTATATTTTATGCTAGGCTGTGCAATACCAAAATATACGCCACAGCAATCAGTGAGTGAACAGTATCAATCAATTTGTAAACAGATGAAGTCACTCATTCCCAAACTGGTTTTCCAAAAACAATTACTAAATTACAATAGAAAAAAAATTGTACAGTTACTGTATTTGTGTGCTGTGTTACAATCAACATACCAGGGAAACAAAACAATTTAATGCAGAAAAATCATCATTCATCTACATTATAATTGCTTCTTTTTCACATCTACAGGGCGGTTAATTAAAATTGTGATTAAATGCGGTCGCGCTGCCTAAGATGTCTTGCCCAAAACAGGTGGTACAGAATTTAAAAGTAAAAAAAATGTAATTAGCATTGGAAATTGAGAAATTGCCTGTAAGAATCAGTGTTAATTTCAGTCAGTGATGAGGTAATTTATAAATGAATGCAGTGGAGGCTGTGCAAATGCACAATTGCCTTCCTTGCCATTCTTAGCATTCTCAGCATGCAGGTGAAAATGTTTTCAAAATATTGAGGTAATTTGAAAATCAATCCATGCATTCTGTATCTTTTTTCTCCCGTTTGTACCAAATGCTGAACAAATGCTGCCATAGATGGCACAATCCATCAGTTTTTTATTTTCTAAAAGCAATGCTACACACATTTTAGACCTAGATTAGGAAACGTAACAACAGAAATTGCAAACCTCAAATTGTTACAAGGGTAAAATTGTACACCTGAAATTTTTACTAATGTGGATTTGCTTTGCCGCACGACACTCCGTCAATAAAACAGAGACCTGGAGGGAAATCTTCTCAGGAACAGACCTGGAGACTCTTAACCAATCCAATAAACACGTGAGGCTTTCTTTTTAAAGTTTAAGGAAGAACTAGAGAGTTATAATGTGACCAATATTTTCCTTAGAATCTTAAACATTTTTATTATTCTACCTATAAAGCCTTAAAAACTGGTTAATAAAGTAGTATTGGATTTTTTTTAAGAAATGAGCTTTGCTTATTAATAGAATCTTTTTAATAAAAAAATGCAGCTTTCTAACGATATTATGCTATCAATTTAATAAATGTCAGGCATTCTGTTAGCATGTGAATAAATTTGTAGTTTAGGTACTATTTTAAAATTATTTTTATTTACACTGTTATTAAAATAGAACCACTAAGCTTTTAAAAATCTTTTCATGGAAGAAGTTTAACTTTCATGAGCTTATCTTGACCATGTGAACAATGTAAATTTAAAACATTTTAATAATTAATCAAGGAGAATATGGGGTTTGAGTATTTGGCTGCTGCTGGAGTTAAAAAGACTTCTTGGGACTTCTTAAGCATTTTGCAAAATGATCTATTCATATACAGCTCATTCTAAGAATATGTTTAGTTAACTATGATAGATCTCTCTACTAAACAGTCACTCATATCAAATATTCTGCATGGTTCTTTGCTGTTTGAGTCTGAAATCAATGATTTCACTCTGAGGACATTCTTGGATAACCCTGACACTTTGGGGAGAGACAAGAAACAAGAAACGGTCTTCCTCCCTGACAGTGTCTTACCACCCTTTGAGGTCAGGCCAGGTATTGGTCCTTCCGCCATGACCCTTCCCCATCACTTTTGGGAAACAAATGAACTGTGTAGTTTCAAGGTGACAACTCGGCTCGTTGTTCCAAGTGGCATGCCATCATTTCTCCTGTATTTCAATCTGTTTTCATTTAATATTACAAGTAGAAATAAAATGAGACCTATAAACGGAGGAAACTGAAAGGTCACCAGTTAACTTCATGATTCCTCTCCTTTCACCAGCCCCTACCCCCCACCAACTGTGATTAGGACGATTTCATCGTCCAGTAGTCAGTTCGCCTTCGTGAGAGAGAGTGCACACTTCATCAAAGAATAGCTTCCTGGATTCCCTTCAGGACCTGTGAACATTAGATCTGCAGCCACATGGGGCTTGGCTCAAATTTCAGGAGAGTGGTGAGATGGGGGAGGTACTCCCTCGCCCTCCAGGCTGTGCTGGTTCTGGGTTTACAAGGGGTCACAAAGGTTAGAGAATCACAGATGTCAATAGAACTCCAGGCCTTACCCCTTGAAAAATCTGCAGTAGAAATCTTCTTACCGCTTTATGTTTAGTTCTTAGTCTTCTGTAAACTAGCAGGGCAACGTGGAGCTCTTTACTAGGGACATTTCACCTATATTACGTCCAATCACTGACAATGCCAGTGTCTTTCAGATAAGTTTCCTCTCCCAATTATCTTCTCCACGCTCTTACAGCATCGCCAGGGCCCTCACGAAAGGTCTGAACTGTTGGCTATACCAGCGCTAGATTGGCCAGCGATTTGGCATTTTAAGTCCTTTTTCTTTTCAAAGATTCCATGTGATTTTACTCGATTTACTCTGTAATTGCTAGAAGCAGTACCTCTCTGGGGCTGATGTCGGGTTCATGGAAGAGAAATGCACATTTTTTTTTACACTCAGGGCTTTTTCACCTTTATGTCTAAGGGAGCTTTGCATTAGAAGAAAAAATGTGTGTGTGTGTTTTTCTTGTTGCAAAAATAATTGACTAGGTCCTTCTTAGGCTTTTGGTATTGCAGCAGAAAATTGCAGGATGTATTCATTCTACAATAATTGAGCATCTACTACATGCAGATGCTGTACTTGAGGCTGCTGATCAAAAAATAAATGATAGGGCCTGGGCCACTAAAGAGTTTGCTGTCTAGTGGGAAGTGGGGTGGGTGGCTGAAGAAATGAGGAAAATGTGATGAATGCCATAAGAGCATACCTGTGAGTAGAGGGTGCAGAAGATATAATTAGATCTGGGAGAAGGTGGTGAGGGCAGACTTTCTGGAAGAGGTAGCTTCTAAGGAGACTGTGCTCATGTGACCTGGATTTTACCAGTGGGCTGAGGGGAGGGCAAGTGCAGGCACTGGAGGAAGGAAAGGGAAAACAGCTCAGGTATTGTTAGCCAACAGAGATGTCTGGGCTTGGGGCACATGCAGGAGGATGAGATTCAATTGAGCTAGCAAAGGTGGCTTGGGAGCAGAAGACTCTCCTATCCCATATTTCTGGCTCTTCTCCAGTAAATAGGTGATGATGAACATGCGAACCCTTTTTAAAGAAGAATGACATAATCATATTTGTATTCCAGTGAAATGTCTCTGGCAACTGTACGAAAGCTAATGTTATCTAACATTTATTGAGTACTTATAATGTGCTAAGAATTTTGTCGATGTCATCTGATGTTGCCCTGACAACAATTCTATCAAATAGATACTATTATTTTAATAGCCTTTTTACAGATGAGGAAATAAAGGCTTAGAAGAGGCACAAGCCCGGGGTCAAGAAGAAAGTTATAGTTAAATGTTACGGGAATTGTGGAATTGCCAGAATTAACAAGTAATTCTGGAAGGACATTTGGAAAAGGAAACCAGCATTTGAAAAAGAGTTAAAATGAGGCAGTTTGATTCCCTTTTTTTTTTCCTCTGGGTGAATAGTGAGTGAGATGAAGTGGGGAATGAGGAATTTTTATCCTCAGAATTCTTCCTTTCATTCATTACTGCATCAGTTTGAAAAAGAAAATGAAAAAATGATTCTCGATCCTCAAGAAACTGATACAAGAATATGTACCTCTTTGGGAGTTTGGAAAGAGATGGTTAACAGACAACCCTTCAAAACAGTGGAATTTAGTAAACCCGGAACACTTGGCCTTGCTGATTTAATTCATGACATTAAGGCCTTCTTCTGCCTTATGAGGAAGCAAATGAAAATAATCCCTTTGCGATGACTGTTTTCTCCCTTTTCTGAGTTAACTCTTCCCTTGCCTAAGACTCACCAACCTTCCAACTTCCGAATTCTCCACACTGCCTTATCTCTGCCATCGCATGGCAGGCCCTAAAGCTGCTAACATTTTGTAACAACTATGTGACAAATTGTTGTGCTTTTATTCATGTCGGACATCTTTGCCAGGCTTGCTTGTTGTGTTTGCTGTTTGGCTGTGTCATGGGACCAAAGGTGCCTGCCTTTGTACAGCATGTCAAATCTGGTTAACATGCAGCCATTTATCTTTAAAACCACTCCGTCACAATGGCAGCAGTGGGCCTGGCCACAGGGCTCCAAGCACAGCCTAATTTTTTAGACCATCTTTTCTGCATATGGGGAGCACATTGGACAACAGACAAGATGTTTTGCGTTTGGGAGACTGTCTTCGAGACAAATTGTAGAGTGCAAGTGCAGTGTAGCTGGACTGCTGGGTGCCCAGTGAAGTGAGGAAAATCAGATACAGCACAGGCTGAAAGAATGAAGGAGAATTCATATCTCTGTGCAGAACATGCACAGTACTTTGCTCACCCAGAGAGTTCACACATAGACAAAAGCCTGTTTGCTTGTGGGTTATTTGCAGGAATTCTATAGGCACAGCCTGTGCGTACATTCGCACATGAGCCTTCTTTATGCATTTTGTACTGGAGAGGGTGTCCACACGTGAACATGTAAATGTGCTTGTGTGGGAAGACAATTTGCTGTAACAGACTTAAGACACAGGAAAAACCTTCTAGTTCACTGAGGCGTTTCTCTCCTAATGTAGTAGACGCAGAATCTTTGTGTTTTCTATAGTTGTTTCAATAAAGGACTCTGTGTGTTTAAAGAAGATACAGAGCCAGTGAGTGTCAAGGGCGACAATGAAAAAATATTGAGGACTTTTCTTTCTATAAAACAGCTGCAAACTTTATAACCTAATTCACTTGGGCTTTCATTTCTCAATTGTCTCAGGTATCTTGGGGATGATTTGCCCTTAAATAACTAATTATCAACAAAGGAGAAAAGACAGCATTGAAAAAATGTGATCAACTCCTTTAACTAAAATGAAGAGATTTACTTCCTTGGATGAGTTACAGGACCGAACATAGCACAGCTATTTGATCTAAAGGAATTGTTGGGAACTTTAAATAGTAAATATAAATAAATACATTTCATTCACACACACACACACACATTTGTATATATTTTGAAGTTGCTTGAAGGAATGGGCACAGTTTCCCTTTTCTCTCTCTCTCTCACTCCTGCTCTCTCTCTCTCTCTCTTTCTTTTTGAGTAAGGGACCCAAGAGATTGCCTTTCACTTTGAAAACAATCTCTAATATCAGGAAAATGCGCTGTTTGTTTATGCGTACATAATGCAAGTTTGTCCGCCTGGGAGCTGCAGCAAATGGGAGAAGTATGCATGGATTTCACAGGTAACAGGATTACGTGGGCACATAATTGATCCATTTGGAGAAAAAAAATGACAGTGCTCTAAAGATGCCTAGGCTTTGGAGATGGAGTTTATGAAACAGGCATTTGTAAATTCAAAGGAATCAATATGTCAATTTTATTACATCTCAGAACCAGCTGGGCATTAAAGGAACAGTAGCCTTAAAAAAATGCAGCTGCGTATTCCCACATTGTCTACCTTTCTTCATGGGCTTGGAATTTAAGGAAATGAACTCAGAAATTTCTGCCTTTCCAGAAATTAATTCGCATTTTAAAAAAAGAACAGTAATTTAGCAATTTCTGAGTTTCAACCTAACCATTTGGTTAAAATGTCTGACTTAATCATTACAAGTAATGCCTATTAATAGCTGTAGGTAATAAGCAGAATAGTAAATCCCACATAGGCTACATATAGTCAAGGATTCATTAGAATTCATATCTGCATTGTGCTTTTGAACAAAGTCTAGATTTTACTTCTTCGCTGATCTAAGAACATAATTTAAGAGCTAAGCTTTGGATGTCCCACAGAATTTGGTCTGTGCAAGTATGAAATAGTCTTGTTTTATTAGAGTTTTTGACAATTCAAAAAGACCAAGCTATTTTAAATTAAGTTCCCAGATAATAGGATTTGGACAACAGCCATAAGAGACGTGCATGGGATGTGAATTCAAGACTTTTTTAAAAGGTCCCAAAGAGCTTACACAACTAAGGGGAAAATTTAGAAGCTATTAACTGGCTCACTTGTAGATGAAGGGGTACATCCTTTCACATACCCTACTGTGTGCTGTTGGCTAGTACCTCAAATGTTCATATCTTCACTTGCCAGGCTCCTGCTCTAAGAACATTCCTAGATCCATTCACTTACAGTGAATGGAGCCCAGTTTCCCTCTCTTTCTCCAGGGAGTGAGGAATGTAATACCATAAAAAAAAAAAAAAAACCCACAGCATTCAGACACAAACAAATCTGTGTCCGAATTCTAATTCTGCCACTTACTTTCCAGGTGGCCCTGAGTGTGTTTCTTAACCTCTGTGAGCCTCAGTTCATAATTCTTAAAATGGGGACCAATGCTTATTAACAGGAGGATTGGGAGTGTTGAACAAAACTCTAAGGGCAGTATCTGGAGCTTAGAAGATCCTCAGTAAACTCTGATTATAACTATTTCATGGCGTGTCTAACCAGGCTGCCAGGAATCCTGTGATAGAGGTATTTCAGTTTCTGGGCCACGCTGAAACACTCCTAAAACGGGGAAACAATAACCTTAAGCTGAGGTGTTCATTTCTTTTCAATTCTCTAGGAGTGCTAGAAAACAAAAAAAAAAAAAAGGAAAAAAAAAAACAGTAATGATGCTTTTCATGGTCTTATACCTCTGCCTTTCCAGAAAGTAGACAAGGTACTTTTCCTTATAGGAGCAACGCCCTCTAAAAACATTCCTCAAGGAATATATTCTGAGCTGACCTTTATCACAGCACTTACAATATCTGATTCCTACTTGTCTCCTCACAAATGTGTAAATGCCTTGAGGACAGCCTTGTCCATTTCACTGTCACCAGTGACTAGCTCAGTGTGTGGAACACAAAAATCATTTTGTTAAAGCAAGGCTATACTTAATAGGAAAATGAATCCATTCCACTCAACTGTCTTCTGAAAATGAATACAGCAGGTACAATAATGATTATAAGATCTAGAAAAAAGCTTTTGATAACATATGGTAGACTCCCTACTACCCTGTTAATAATATCTTGAATTCCATTTAGTGATAGCTATGCCATTTTGAACACTTGGGATTCTTCCTCTCTCTCTCTCTTTCTTTCATTTTTAGTTTGTATTTCAATCAACCATCTTTCCACCTTCCTCAATGATATTTATAAGACCTGTGAGACAGAGAGGCAGTGTGTGTGTGCTCATGAGAGCCTAGGCTTTGGACATCTGGACTCAACTCTGCTTTCTACTTCTTATCAGCCATGCAACCAGGAGCAAGTTGCTCAACCTGTGTCTCCATTTCTTATAATGCCTGTGTGACAGGGGTGTTGTGAAGACACACTGGTAACAGGTAAAATATCAAGCACATAGTAGGTATTTAATGTTACCTACTCTTCAATGTTTACTGAGTATTGACTGCGTTGGCACTTAGGAAGTTTCCCCCATTGCTCCTTCTGTCAGTCAATTAACACTTGATACACACCACCGGTGGGCATCTTTCTTACCCCCATTCCAAGGATCCTTATGAGAACTGGACTATTTTCTACTCAAAGAAATGATCACATGGAAGTACCTTTTGTATTTGGAATCACGATCATTATTTTCTGCCTAATTTGACTATTTCTTTGTTCCCACCGTTGTTTTTAGTGAACCGGTTTGGTATTTCTGCAAGGCTTCACCAGCATTCTGTGCTTGGGTATCTCAGATCTCTGTTCTTCCATGATCCCTTGAAGATATCAGAAAAGAAGATGCATTAAGGTCTCTTGACTGTGTTTGCCATGTAACTGTGTGGACTGGTTAGTTAATAGAGCAGATTAAAAAAACTTTTTGTTTAATTCTGCTTAAGCATACCAGAAATACATTCAAAATCTACAGCTACAAAATGTAAAGAAGGTAGTCCAAATATAGTACTACATAATGAGGCTCCCTGTTGGTAGTATATAAAGCAGTTTAGAGTATAGCTTCAAATTCTAATGAAGATCATTTTAAATTTTGCACTGAATTGTGAATTTAAAATTCCCATGTTCTCCATAAGTATCTGAAGAGGGGCATGTAAATACCATAAGTGAATTAATTACTCTCTTAAGTTGGTAAAGCATGTGTGAATCCAAACTTTATTCTTGAACTTGCACTTCTTTTCCCAAGGTTTTTTGAACCATTTCCTATATGCTGAGTTCTGAGTACCTATTCAACTGCTGAGGACATATAAAAGGTATTTTTCTTTGCATGGATTAAATGTTTCGATCTCAGAAAGTCACCACCACAACAAAAAGTCTCCCCAGCACCATACACCTGTTAAGATGAGTTAAAGTAAACAAGAGAAATTTAGAATCAAAAATTTGAAAAAAGTTACCTTAACTCTTGCCCCTCCTTTTAATATCATCAGTATCAGTTTCCTTGAGAACAAACTAAAGACTAAATGGCAAGAATATCTTTAAGGCTTGCTGATGTTTTGGTGATGTAACGTGGGACCCCTGAAGTTATTGGGCAACTTTTCCAGTCTGGCTCTGTTGAAGTAAACCCACAGAGCGGGGGATGGAGCTGTTGTTAGCGCACTGATGGCGCCCACATGGTGCCCACACCAGCTCCTTCAGAGGCTCCAGAATTTCCATGGAAGGGCCAGAGGCCCTGCCAATATCCGCACATCATTGGCATGATAGACCATAACAGCTTCTTCTGAGCCGTTCCGGTCTATCGTGTCAATGCGTACTCAGGGAGTCCTCAATGCACGGATCATTGACACGGCACTACATAACGGCTCCTTAGCAGCCATTATTGGGTATCAAGTCAATGCATACTCAGGGAGCCTTTAACGCACAGTCCTGCACAAGCAGACACATTCCGAATACTAAAATTCCTTAGGAAAATTAGTCATTGCCCATGTGTGATAACTGTTTTCCATTTTGAATTTTAACCATTTTGAGGAAAGGGGGAGAAGGGAAAATACCAGAGTAGCTGAAAAGTCCTTAAAATAAGGGTGCCAAAGTTGTAAGGGTGGGGTGGGCATATGAAGACGATGACCTTCCAATTTTTCCCTTTCCATAGCCTCATTTTATTGTGTCAAAATTCTAGAAAGCACTTCACTTTCATTGAAGCTCTTTTTCAGGCAGGGTGCAGCCGAGAAGACCTTTTTCAACAGTTCAGCTATAAATCCCGGAAAATGCAGTGGGAACAATGACAGGCTCTCTAACTATAGAATAACAGTAATAGTTGTCATTATTTCAGTGTATATAATCTCACAGGACTTTACACATCAAAAATATCACTTTTAGGATGATCTCTACAAGAGATTTCAGTCGGCTGTCATTCTAGACTTTTAATAAATGACATGTCAAGCAGGAAAGGTTCTGCAAAAATCAAAATAAAATAATGACAATGATGAAGAGAGAATAACAATAATGATAATAATAATATAGGCACCATTTAATGTATTCTCGCTGTGTGGCAGGCACTTCGTATACGTCGTCTCATTTAATTTTCTCAGTAGACATTACAAGTCAGGAAACTGTGACTTAGCAAGGTTAAATCACTTGACTGATGTTACGTACCTGTGGAGCGACAGCAGTGAGGTCTGAACCAAGTCTGGGGAGATCCGTGCTCTTACTGTGACATCACTCTCAAGGACAATCAGCTTTGGGGAACTAGGTTTTTATTTAGACTATCCAACCCTTTGTCTGCTTACTGATCAGGAAACTGAGGCAGGGTACTTTTAGTAATTCCCCCAAATAATAAAGAGAGTCAGAGTCAATACCAGAACACTCAAATGTAGATGCCCTTTCTCTCTGACAACACGTTAACCACAAACAGCACTTGGGAATTTCACAGACTGTGCTGGTGTTTTAGAAGGAATGTCCACTGTGGCCCCCACTCCTGCAAAGGTTTCCCCACACCACATCAAAAATGGTGCGAGTTTGCTGTTGGTATTTTTCCCTTTTGTATTCTGCTTGCTGACTGACATCTGCTATCATGCTAAGCAGGTGTTCCTATGTAAACGAACGTGCCCTGTTTGTGTTTCGCCATCCTCGCTGCTGCGCACCCAAATGAGCAGCGTGATTAAGAATCCTGTAAATTTTTGAAAGGAAACGGATGGCTACCCTACTAGAACATAATTACACCGTTCCAACATCCGCAGCTCACTGCTGCAGCAGAGTTGGAGAACAGCAGAAATTAATAATATATAATAGCATCATTCTCGTAATTTATAAATGAAATAAAGTAGAGAGGAGATTCTGCTGATATGCATTTTCTCTTTAATTCTGAAAGACAAAGTATAGATTAGAATTTTAGTGGGGTGAAACCTGGCCAGCCATCTCCCACTAGTTGCCTGATTCATGATAGGAGTGCTTTTGCTTAGGGAAAAGAGCTAATATCTTTTATTAGGCCAGGGGAAAAATGAATAAACAAGGCCCTCTAAAGGCAGTGCTAGATAAAGGGGGTCTGAAAAATGGCTCTGAGAATTGTGTACCCACTGTATTTTAAAAGATATTACTACTTTAAGACTTCGATGTGTGTTGCATTTTTGCTCTTATTATAATAACATACCACTGTAGGCCAACCCCTTTGAGAAAGGAGGGACCTGATCAGTTAAAGATGTGGTCCAACGTAAACTTCATGTTAGAAAGCATTTGTGTGAGTTTTGGAGTCAGCTGTACAACCATCCGCATACAGAGAACCATACCGTGCTGCACCCCAAAATGTTTGTCGATAGGGCAGGTTCCTGTCATGTGTTTTATAACCACAAAAAGGTGTTTATGTCTCTTTTAGAAAAACGTTATTTTGAATACCCCGACTGTGCCAATAAGACTCTCATTACAGATCATGGTTAGAGTAAGAGAGTTGATTCTTTTAATTGCGCCTTTCAGCCATGTTGGAGAAATAATAGAACTTTACAAAGAGGCAAATAAATTATATGTTAAAAGTAGTCCATTTCTCTGTGAGATAGGGTTTTAAATAAAATTTAAAACATTTTTCTGTTAACTTGCCATAGGTAGGTTACCAGACAAATGGCCACTTACACAGTCAGTCATTTCCAGGGTTTGTCCCCCATGAGCCCAGTGCCCAGGGCACACGTGCACACACACACACACACACACACACACACACACACCGGCAATTACCCTTAAGAAAAATAATAGTTATATTACTTAAATATTGTTACATAAGCAGCTTTTTCCTGCTTAATTCCAAAGTGTGACAATACATCGGAAGAAGTCAACTTGGACTTTTTGCTTTGATTAACCTTAGAGAACATGAAAGTACTGATTGCCTTTCAGGAGAAGCATGTCCATTTAAGATGCTTATTCATTTAAGCAGTATTTATTTAAAGGTCCCCTTGAGTATTACTCTGTATTTTGATTTGGTTCAGAGAAAATAAATTCATTTAATAGATTTATTTCATTAACAGGTATTTATTTAAGTGGGTTCCACTGTATTTAAATCTCCAAACAGTTTCCATTATTTCCTTGCTTACTTGCTTCATGTTGACTAATTTTAATAAGCCTAAGGTGCCTAGGGTCTTATTGAGTGTTCAGTTTGATCAATATGGTTAAATT
>PVKM010004392.1:19601-52516 GCA_004027735.1 Carollia perspicillata
TGATTTGGTAAATTACAAAAAACAAAACAACCCTGATCTCTAAAATATACCAAATATCAGCCTTGCCATTAGTATTGCATTTGAAAACCTAATATAACTTAATAGCATTTTAAAAACTTCATTGCCTTCCATATAATTGTAAAACTAAAAAGATAACTAAGTATGTTTTAGTGGATTACTTTTAGCATGAAAAAGTTTGTATTGTCTATTCCTAAACCAGTTTCTTCATCTTCCCTTCTTTTTCGTCTCTCTAGTTCCCTTTCTCGCCTACTTTTTGAGGTGTAATAGGAATATTAAGTTGCTTAATGTTTAGTGTCAATCTTAAGCTTTTCAGAAATCTCCCACAATCCCTCACCAATCACGCTCACATGTCGTACAATTGTCTGATGTGTGTTGGCTGCTAAAGCAGTTTGGTTTTCCTACTTGTGGTGTGATCTTGTATCTGTCTTTAATTTCCTTGTTTGGTGATAGCCAATACTTCAAATTATCCCTTCCCATAGGTCCACAATGTAAGTTCACATGGCAAAAGTTGATTTTATCAATGGTAAATCAGAAGCTTAAAAAAAAAGCCTGCAGATAGAAACATCAAAAACATAAGCAATGATTGTATTTAGGAAGTGTTTTATTGAGATGAAAATCACTCTCTAGTTTAAACTGACCACATAGGTTCATGAGCATAATAAGAAGTTTCCTTGTGAATTAAATCCAGTGCTTGAGCGTCCTAACCTTTACAGTCACCAACAAGTCTACAAAACAATGTTTGAGTCTTAAAATCATGAGGAATAAGTCGACTAACACAAGTTCGGAAGAACTGACTTTATTTTTGTAGCAGGGCCAAGGAAAATACTGAAGTTTTTGTTTAGTTTTGTGCATGCTAATCTTGATTTTTCTCAGTGTTTTGCATGTTTTGAGTTTTTAATATCAAAGGTATTGCTCTTTGTAAACAAGTGTAAGTTTACCCAGGCAGCTTCACTTACACCCTTCCCTTGTAATCAGATGTGAAAATTACACCCTCCCTTTTGGATACATGATAATTACACATTTCAACACGCAAAGAATTGTCTCTGTTGCAGTTGTTGGAATGAAAAAGCTGAGACATTCAGTAAAATATATTATTATATTAAAGATCATTTCCATAATTGTTTTCAGGATTTGTAATCAAAACCATGATCAAGGTAGTTTTAGTTTTAAAAAGAATACACGCGGAAACAAGGAGCAGATAAAATTAATGGCTAAATTCCACTTAAATGGCCGTTCTCTTATTTTATAAAGAGGCGACTGAGAAAAATACATTCTTTCTTTCAAGAACTATTTGAGTAGTCTGACATTTTCTTTCTCTGTGCTTATTAAAATAAGCATTTTTTATGTAGATTTAAAAAGGTAAAGATCTACATTTTTGTGATCAATGTGAAAGGGTTAGTAAGAGGTGAGGCATAAAAAATGGATCTTTTCAAGAAAAGGGTTTTTTTTTTAATTGCTTGTGTTTGTGTTGTTCTTTTTTAAGTATCCCTTTGAGCCAACTATAAAAGTTTTCTAAACTCAGGTGGGGTACCTCTAACTTCGCAATTAGATTTCTAGTTTCATCTGACATGTCACTTACATCATAACGTAAAGATACATGTCAGTGAGGGTATAAGGCAAATTAAAGCCTAAAAAACCCAGAGGCTTAGAAAAATAACACTGACTCAAAAATATTTTTCCTCTTTGGGTAGGTTAAATTATTGATTCATTTTACTTTTATAAGCTAGGAAGAAAAAGAAAAGAAGAGAGAAGGCAGTGTTAATTGATTTTATGGTTTCTTGAAACAGTTTATATCATAAAGGAATATCCCAACTGATTAGTAGCCTAAGTATTTAAATTTTTTTAATTTTCATCTGAATACTAGCATAGATAAGTGAGAATACATATTTATATAGTTCAAATTTATTTTTTTTAATCCTAGCAGATTTTCTGGTTTTTACAATGCCCCAACTCAAGTTTCAAATATTAACAATTAAATGATAATACGAATTGTCACTTATCTATACATCCTTTTCTTTTTAAAAATTATTGCATAATCTGACTTTGATATGTAATATTTCAAAATATTTTCCCTAGAGAGCATTCATATACTTTTAGAATCTTTGAAGAAAACAGCGATTTAACTATTCTCATCCTAGGCTTTTCTTGTTGGGTAGAAATTAAAATAAAACTGGCAGAACCAGGATTTGAACCCTGGTCTTCTGACTCCAAATGAGGGACAGGATGCTATTTTGAATGTTAATTTTATTGTCATCATCGTTGTTGTTGTTATTGACAGTTTTCTCCGAACATCCACTGTGAGACGATGTCCTATTTTCAGGCTAGATTATTCTCTACTCTGCCGTGCCAGGTTACAGTTGTGAATGCCAAGGATGAAATGGCTAGAATCGGAAGATTCGGTGTGCTTTATTTGGTGACTTATTGGACTGTGGAGCCACATGTTCTGAAGTCAAGAGTCTTTGGTGTCACTGCTTCTATGTCTTTTAGAAAGATTGGACAGTTTCCTTTTCAGGTGAGGTGTTTTTTTTCAAATTCCTGTACAGACTGGGCAGAAAGATCAGAAAATAGTTCACCTGGTATCGACATCAGCCCGGCGTTCAGTGAGCTCCCACTCCAGTCAGGGTGTGCTGTGGTGGCACGGTAGAGAGGCGATGAGAAGAAAGAGTCAGTGGTGGAGTCTGTGGAGGACAGGAGAATTGCCAGGAAGGGACGAAGGGCCCGTGCTCTTTGCCCCCCGTTAGCATCTGCCTTCACCACATGTAGCTTCACCAGCAGTAGCGTGGAAGTCAGGAAGATTTTTTGGTGGGAGAAGTACAGAAGGAGCCATTCTTGGTTAAACCACATGTCTTCTACTAGTTTCCATTCCTGCAAACCAACTGATCTGTGGAGTGCTGGACTTGGTTCAGGAAACTCGGACCTCTGGCCCGCCCAGCCCTGCCGTCCAGTCTCAGCATGGCCATGGCACGTCCCTTAACCTCTCTGGGCCTCGTGTCGCTCGTTGTAAACTGTAGGGATTGGACAGAGGTTGCAACTGGTGTCTGACAGATGTGTTTGGTTTGGCTCACAAAGTATTTTAAACACATTCAAATTCATTGCCAATATTTAAAAATTGAGCAGTTTCACTCAAAAATCTAGATTTCCAGCTCCTCTGGAGACTCAGAAGATCCGAAGTCTCTGGTGGCACACATGGTTGTATGAAAAGACTATGGGGAAATTACCCTGCATCCTCGTTAGGAGGATCAGCCAACCATCCTCACCTGCTTGGTGTGTGCAGACATTCCCACGTGTGGCCCCTATCCTCCCCAAAGCTCTTTCCCTCTTATAGTTCTTTAATTCCAAATCTGATTTGCTTCACTGTATGAAATATACTGAATCCTAGTGGTTTTGACATACAATGCAGAATGCTAAAATATCTGCCTATAAAATAAGCATCACCTAGAGGCTGGAAATATTTTACAATACATCAAATAAATCGGCCCAATTTGGAACACTTACCTTGAAACCTGATGATGAGAGGCAGTTGTAGCTCAGAAAAGGTAGCCTTTAAGGTAGTCACAGGAAAGCTTTGGCCTCTGACTATTGTCTACCCAACAAACTACGTAAGTACTTTATAAATTATTCCCAAATCAATTTTTAAAACCCAAAGCAAATATTATAGGCCCCTTCAGTTGACATGTCATTTTTTTCACCTCTCCCACTACATTCGCATCTCCAGTCTTCTATTTGAGTATGGGGCTTATGAATTTTTTTGCGATCATGTAATTGCTAGTGAATTATGTTGGCCTAGGAACTATTTGCTGTTCTTCAGAATTGAAGAAATCACATCGATTTAGAAAGTCATGCTTTTGTGAACCCCTTTTCTACATATGTTCAGTTTGAATACAAAAGGTACTATTTGTAACTAATGAGTATAGAATGTTTAATATTGTACCAAGTGCCTTGACAAGAGGTATCTTATTTGATTTTCACAGTTCTAGGAGGTAGACAGAGACAGTATTAAGCAAGGAGTCTGGGATTCAGAAAAAAATGGATAACTGTTAGAAAATTGGCCTACTTATTTATTTAATATGTGAAAGACCCAGGATTCAAACCTGCAGCTATTTCCATAGTTACGTCAGTGCCTTCCACAGTTATGTTTCCAGGGTTATAGGAGATAAACAAGTACAGAGGAAACCTCTAGAAGGTAGACAGACAGACAGGCAGACAGACAGGTAGATAGACCTAAACAATGAGTTTTTTCTCATGAATGAGCAGAATTGTCTTACTATCTTCCAAGTTGAATGAAGAATCTTTTTTGGTCACTATTCTTAAGTGAATGCTGGATTTTTATTAAGGGAAGCTAATACATGTATAAAAATAATTCATAGCATATGGAATAATTCAAGATTAAAGTTTTACAAAGAAATTATGATACAGGTGGGGAAAAAGCAAAAATCGTAAATTAGGCAGGCAGACATTTATAGAAAAACAAGGTTGGGGAGGATTTAATTGTAAAGTAACAGAGTGAAAGAACTATTGAAAAGAAGATTATAAACAGATGAGAAGAAATGTAAAAAGAAATAAAAGATAAGACTACTGCATAATAATTTAAGAAGTGAATCCCTTTAGGACAGAGGTAGGGGAGAAGTGGGAGATACTACAGAGGAAGCAACTGTTAGGAAGCATGGAAGAAAAACTTCTAGACCAGAAATCTGAACAGACTTGAAGAGAGGGGAAGGTGGTAAATATGGAAACATAGAAAGAAATACCTTCAAGAATTCAGAGGTGGGAATGAAAATAAATTTTAATCAGAAAACTCTGTGAGGACAGGATCAACAAGTTTGGATTACAAGCAAGGAAGTTAACATGGTTAGAAGAAAAGAATAGAAATTAGTAAGAGCTGGAAATAACCTAAATGCTCACTGATGGGTGAATGGATAAAGAAGGTGTGTGTGTGTGTGTGTACTTTTAGGGTGTTTCCAGCTCTTACTAATATGTACACACACACACACACACATACACACACACATTGGAATATTACCCAGCCATAAAAAAGAAGGAAACCTTGCCATTTTGGACACCATGGATGAACCTACTGAGTATTATGCTGACTGAAATAAGTCAGACAGAGAAAGACAGATACCATATGGTTTCACTTACATGTGGAATCTAAAAAACAAAACAAATGAACAAAACAAAACAACTTATAGATACAGAGAACAGATTGTTGGTTGTCAGAGGGGAAGAGGCTTGGGGGTTGGGCACAATAGGTAAAGGGGTCAACTGTATGGTGACAAATGGTAAAAAGATTTATTGTGGTGATCAATTTGTAGTGTGTACAAAGATGCGAGTTATTAGGTTGGACACCTGAAACTCATAACGTTATATATAAATTTTACCTCAAAAAAAGAAATTAGTAAAAGAAACCCTTGGATTTTAAGAGGCAGGAAAAGAAATGACATTAAAGGGAAAGAAGGCATATGTGGAAAGTAGAATGAGGTGAGAGCCTGTGGTGGGTGGTGGAGGTAGAAAAGGAAATGAGTCAGGAAAGACACGACTTGGACCACCGCAAACTGCAGTGATGTAGAGGAGGAAACCATTCATAAAGGAACCAAAGGAAGAAAGGGGGGTGGGGGGGTGAAGAGAGGAGGGAGGGAGGAAGGAAAGGAAAAGGAAGAAAGAGAAGGAACTTTAAGTTGTGTCAGGCAAAGATTGAGCCCCAAGCTGACAGAGGAAGAGGCTAAGCTCTGTAAAACAAAACAATGTAAAACAAAAAAACAAAACAAAACGATAAACAAGGAGAAGATGGGAAATGGGAAGAAGAGAAAACGGTGAATCAAAGTTATGGACCTAAAAAGCACTGACAGTAAAAATGATTCATACAAGAATGAGCAACTTTTTACTTTTTCAAGTTTTCCAAAAGGTGAGGTGACCCCGATGGCTCTCTATCTGAAGGGCCCAACAAGCCCTGCAGGGGAGAATGAGAATGGGGCTGAGAGCACAGTCAGTTTTTAAAACTGTTCTTCCAATCAATTCATAGTTCATTATTATGAGAATTATGTCCTAACACTTATGACAGAGCATAACTCTAGATAGTACAATAATGTACACTGCTTATGTGAAGGATCTCTTCAGTTTTTAGTTTGATTTACACATTTTTTCATATCAAAAATTTTTTATAGATTGTATTGTAGAATCAAATTATGTGGATTTCTCCATAGTTCTTTTGTTTTAAACATTTTCTGTTTTGTTTAAATTTTTTAAAAGACTTCATTTATTTTTAGACAGAGGGGAAGGGAGGGAGAAAGAGAGAGAGAGAAACATCAGTGTGTGGTTGCCTCTTGTGTGCCCCCTACTGGGGACCTGGCCTGCAACCCAGGCATTTGCCCTGACTGGGAATCAAACTGGCGACCCTTTGGTTCGCAGGTTGGCACTCAATCCACTGAGCCACACCTGGCCAGGGCTCCTCCACAGTTCTTTACCTTGATACTATATACTTATTTATCTGGATATAAATACCTTCTTGTTCTGAATGGTCTAAACATGTACTCCATGGGGCTCTAGAATTTAGAAGCTTCCTCTCCCCCCAACTATTTCTAGTCTCCCTCCTTAACTGAATTAATGTAAGGCCTTTGGCAGTGCAGTCTCTATGTCACTGCAAAAATAGTGTTAAAAATCATAACAGGCATAAGAAAAAGAAGGAAATTGGTCTTATGTCCTTCTTACCACACCCTGGACCATGAGGAGACTGTGTCACCAGGGACGGCAGAGGTGTGGGCCCTTGAGAGGATCAGCTTATCTGAAGGTGGGAAGACAGTCCTTCTGCCATACATGCAAAAATCCTTTCGTAAGAACCTAAAGCAATTCCCTTCAATACTGAACTGGATCTAATCTCCTTTTCCTACTTCCTGTCCTTGTTTCCTCTTCCTTCTCTTCTTCCCTCTGTTTCCCTCCATAATCAATCCCTCACCCCCTGCCAAGATCTTCACTTCAAAGATGCAAGTGCCTGAAAAGAAAAGCGAAAGCAGAGTGTTGCAATGCAAACAAGTAATCCTATATTTGTTAGAAACCAGATTGAAATCAGATAAAAAAATTTTTTCAGAAGTAGCTATGTGTCTGAAAAACTTTTTTTAGTTCTAGACAAGATATGAATGAATACATTTTTCATATCATGAGAACAAATGTTTATATACAACCACCTGAAGAGAAGAAAAGTAATGCTGATGGAATGACAATACCTATTTTACAGGGAGTAGGAAAAATAGCCAAATGGCTTTGCGAGCATTTACTGGACCTGTGCTTTTTTATTTTCTAACCTTTAGCATAGCGAGAAAATGAAGATGAGTGATAGGTAGCTAAGTAAGAGCGCAGGATGGCAGAATTCCTATCAGGGAAGAAAGAATTTGCAAGACAAATAGCATAATACAGCTAAGGTCAGAATTGTAGAGCGGGAGGGACGCAATATTTCGAAACAATAATTGTTCTTAAGCATTCTCTTAACCCCAAGTCGCTCATCTTTTATCCTTTCTTGCTTCCTAGAATTAAGAGAAGTTCTTCCTTAACTTAGGTTGCTGTGTAGAAGTGTGAAATTTCATTGGCCCTGAACGCTTTCCTGTCTAGTAGGGACTACTGGGAACTCCGCTAATGTGCATATTGATGTACCCTGTAGCTTCAGAGATGATGAAAGAGCATATTACTAATTTCCACAACAACAAAGCTAGGAGACATTTGAAAGCAGCCAGTTATTTTACCTGGGGACTTTCTCCCAGGTGACAGGGCTATAGAGCCAGGGAATTTAGATGAGGGGGCAGTCCCATTTTCTAAAAAGTTTCTACGGGGAGCCACCATACCATTCCTAACAACGACAAAAATTTAAAGGCATTATTATTTGCTTTCATGTGGTTAAATGTGCCTAAAATATGGAAAAGACATTATTACATTCATTCAGAGTGTATTTTATTCGTTGTTTACTAGGCTGGGCTGACATGATATGATTTGTGCTTTGCGGGGTCACAACAAGCTACTAGCAGGACAATTTGCTGAATCAAGAGGATGATTGTGTCTGGTGCCAGTCAGTCGCAATTAGGACCAGGATCAGGGAGGCCCAGAGCTTGTACATCGTCTTGGGCTAGCTGCATAGAAATCAGCTCACCTGAAACTAATTGTCACAACAGAGACCTTATGCAAATGAGCCCTGGGGTTAGCGTGGGAAAAGAAAAACTGTCGCAAAGATAGGTGACCTGCTGAGCAGGGGGTCTGTTGCTGGGGAAATCTTTGTTCAATGAGTTAAAAAATGTTTTCATTGTTCAAAAAAAAAGTACCCACTCACCGAGAGCGTGGCAAACACACTCATCTAAAATTCCAATAAAGCCGAAGCCTGCTTTGGAGCATGCAATAAATTGGGAGTCTTTATACTTTATAAGAGCTATAGCAGGAAAATAATTTCCCTTTGCAAGGGCCTTTAAAGTTTAGGTGCTGCAGATTGCAGAGTGGCCGGCCTACCTTGAAAATTCACTTGGAAGGTCAGGTCTATTGCTAGCCTTGTAGGACTTCCACCGTTTTTTCTACCTGCATTTCAACTGTCTAAATCCACATAACCATGAAGGATGCCTGCGAACTAGACAAGAAAGGCCTATTCTCTAATTGAACTTTACTTTTATCTCAGGTAGAAAAGAGGGCCAGGAGAGTTGCCTACCACATGGCAAAAGAATCCAAGGAACAATGGAAGTTCCCTGAATTTCGATTTCTCAAATGTTCACAAAATTAGATCAAATGCAAACATTGTGACATTCCAGGCCAGGTTATGCAGCCCAAGTGACAGTTGATTGTAGAAATTAACAAAATAAAAGTAAGAGTTATTTTTCAGTTATTATTTACTTCCCTTTCTTAAACCTCAGACAAAAATATGTGTAAATTGAAAACGTCGTGTTTCAACCTTTCTATAGCACTCCTTTGAAATAATCTTCAAAATATTCAACTTTAGAAAGCTAGATTAAAAAAGCTATATTAGGTAATAATAAACATTTTGATATGCTATTGTAACTAAATTGCCTTTGGGTGCTTATTTGATTTTCAGTTTTTCAGTCTTGTTTTCCTGAAAAAGTATAGGTTAACATATTATTGACACTGCTTAGCTTTCCACTGAACATACACCAGTGACATACTAAATAATGTATATTTACCCAGTGGTATAAATTTAATAACCAGAAAATGAAATGGATAGTCTAGGTTTTTGTGAGAACAGAGATATTTGTTGTCTAGTGATTCCAATAAAAGAATAATTTGAATAAAAAATTTTAAGTGAGAGAAAAAGAAAGTTGCATTGCATTAGCTTTAAATGCAAATGCCATTTCATTTGGCAAATTACTTGGTCTAAGAAAATGTTTTCATTTTATTTCCTAAGGGCTAGATTGAAATTTAAACTTGTATCTGATAAACAAGCAAACTTAAGAAATACCTTGGTAGCCACCAGAAAACCTAAAGAAAGTTAGGCTTTAAAGAAAGGTGACTTAATCACAACTTTAAATTTAAAAAAGAAAGAAAGAAAGAAAAAGAAAAACCTCTTTTGCCCCTTCACCACTGTCGGAGATGATTTCCACGTATAGGAGACATTGCACAGTGGGTACGAAGTGCTCAGCTTTCACTCATCAAACTTTAATCGGAACTGCATTTTAGTTTTTGAATAAAGAACACTTAAAAAATTTAGATGCAAATTATTTTGCATTATTCATGATCTAAGTGTCCTTGTAGATTCAAACACTTCTGAGGCCACCTTGATTCAAGTAATTACCTAGGCCCTCACTGCTCCGTCATGAATAAGGTATTTTGTACAAGTAAAGTATGCACCCGATGAGCCTTTAAAGTGGCTTTACACCGAACTTGTGTATTGCTTCTTGTGCATGAGTGAGCCGAACATGCGTTGCAATCTGTCTCAGGTGGGAAACCCTGGCTGGGCATCCATGGGTGACAGGATGAAACCCGAGCGTCTCCCCCTACACACATGCTCTTCCTTTGTCTCTTCTTAGGAATCTCAGAATGATTCTCTTGCCTGATTAGCAGGAGCTGTTTTAGAATCTCAGAGAGCAGTAGATGCTAGGAAAAGAACCGAGGGGGGACGTAGCAGTGATTCTGCTTAACTGTTCCACAGCCAGAGTTCATTTCAGTGTCCGCACTTTAGGCCACCTCATCTCCATCAGCAAAGGCTTTTGCATGAGGTAAGAAGTCTCTGTGATTTTACGTGGCTCTGTACATCTGTCTCCCCATCTGTCGGCCTAGACGCCTCAGCTCGCAGAGCGAGGGTGCACCCCCACCACAGTGTTCTTCACAGAATGGAATTGGCTTCAAACTCAAAAAGCAACTGGAGAATGGAAATGAAAGTGATCACACAGCCTAAATCTATAAGTTTATCTACACACACACAAAAAGAAGGTTTGTAAGAGTTAAATGTAATTGGCTGAAGCTTGTAGCTGGCGTTTGTTTCAAAATGCCCAAGCCTTTCCTTTCCAACTCCGTGGCTTTGAAGAATTATAGGAATTTTATGATGTGCTATTGGAGTTATACTGGCAGAGATTACAGAAAAGGGGTTAAAGTTGGTTTATGGTAGAAAAAAATTATGCAGAAACCAATAAAAATAAACACACTCAAGTAGACTAAACTTGCTGGGCTTTTAGTTTTAGTTTAACAAAGGAAGTTTAGATGAAAGTAAATGTTGCAGCTTTTAGAAAATTAGTTGACACTCATACTTGATCATCTTTACTACACAGCGGTATAATTAATATTTAAACATTCTAATAATGCAGCTTGCTTTGCATGCACTTTTCAGCCTCACAACAGTATATTTTATCTGGAATTGTGCTAGCATTTTCTTGGGTGCTGCCCATTTTCATAGAGTTCAATTTAAAATAGAATAGGGCCTTTGCTCTTAGGGCCAGTAAAACATCAATTGGAGGGTGAACAGGTTTCATATATCTACCAGACAGTTTATTATTAGGACCAATATTTACCCAAGATCGTACATAATATATAAATTTTGTTGCATTGCCCCTGTGAACGTTTTTAAATGGCTACAATAGATAAAGCTTGTAAGTTGCATTTGGTTATTGTCCACTCACTTCTAACCGTCCAAAACAGGAGAATTTTGATTATGGAAAGACAGGGTAAAGTGATGAACTACTGAACCCACCGATGTCTGCCCGTTCACTGAGACATCTGATGAACATCGTGAAGAATTTTTGTTTTCGGTATATGAAATCATTTTGGGAGCATCGTCTAAGTTGTGACAGCTGACTACCCAGGAACGTAGTAAAACAATAAAACTAGTAAAGTACAGAGAAGTAAGCTAATTGAGAGGAGACTGAGCTAGTTTATTTTCATATGAGAACTTTCTTCCTGTTCCAGTCTCAGGGCTGTAGGTGGTAGGGAAAAGTTGTTTCAGGTGCTACCCTCGGCTCGGTGCCTTTGAAGAGGGCAAGGTGCTCCGTGTTCTTGATCTTCTTCTAGTGTGAGTGCTGAGAAAGGGCATTCTACCTTTCCACCCGCACTTAAGTGGCCTTTCATAGGAATAGGGTTTGCATGCACCTATTTGCTGCTCCTTCTTTGTAAGTGACTAGGTGTGCTGAGCTGCAAGTCTGTTTTGAAATTCAGCCCATGTTAACCCCTTGAGTCCCACTTCAGGATAGGTACGGCCCTGGGGGAATCCTGTCATGTAGTGAAGCATAAACCCATAATAGATCCACAGCCACATCAACATTAGAGCATCTCATTGCACTTACTTCTGTGAAGACTCTGGAGCTGTGGTTTGTACAAATTGAATGGCATAGATGAGAACTGCAAAATTGGGCAAGTTTGCATTTGAGAGAGAAAAGATGAACAATGTAAAAATAGTCAACATGCAATATCACTACAGAGAGGCAATATGTAAACGAAGTTCCCCATTGAAAGAACCACAGGGATCTCATGAAGTACCAGATAAGGGACGGTTTGCACGGGCTGTTTTATTTCCTTGTGTCAGAAGAAAGTCGTTTTCACAGATTCGTGGACATGATCGTTTTTATTTCTGATACTCAGAAACTGAAGCAACAGTTTGGTGTCTTTGAATTTTATCGGGTTTGTTTTGAGAAAGGGAGTTAAATGAACTTGGCTTAGAAATAACTTAGAACACGTGGACTATTTAAAACCTGCGACTGAGGTGGTAAAGTAGAGATAAGTTGAACCCAACTGCAGTCACATGCATGGGTTTGACAGATAGGTGAGTCCAAGAATGGACAAAATTAAAAACATTTTTCATATGCTAATCTCCACCTGCACAGGAATAATTTTTTTTCAGGAGGCCGCCTACATGCAGAGTAAATTCAAGGGCTGTCTATCACCAGTACATGACTTCTAGGAATTGTTATGACACACACAAAAAATGAATAAATACTTTTTTGAGAAAAGTCATCCACAGAATCTTAATTCCATAGGGCATCATGGCAGCAATGGGCTAGTCATTTGTGGAAAGAAAAAAAAAATGACCCAATATGTGTAGCTTTTAAACTAAAATAATAATTCTCTTCTGATGTAATTGGTTCAAAACTGTATCTGAGGAATTACAGTTTTAGTGGCAAATTGTGATCAAAGTGAAAACGGTGGTGCGCCTTGCTTTTCAAGTGGTAGGTGTGTATGAGCTCCTCCTCAGTGAGCGTGAGGGACAGCCAGAGGTGTCGGTCAGGACCTAAAGATTAACCCACAGCAGTGAAATCTGAGAAGGCTTATAACAAGCGGGCAATAGTTTCAGGCCTGTGTGAGAGCGTGTAAACTCGAACTTCATGCTGGGACAAAACCAGGCAGGACATTCGAGGTAGAGGGTGAGAAAAACCTTTCTTGTTATGACAAAGCCTCTCCTGTCCTTGTTTCAGTGCCGCTGGGCTGTTGGTGAATGCTCACCATTTCTCTAGGTTTTATATTATTGTACAAGAAGCTTTGGGAGTTTCCTTTAATTTTGATAAATATTCAAATTTGTGCATAATTTCTACACTTCAGTTTTGAATGATAGAAAATTTCCCATGCTCGTTGAGTTTCCTTTCAAGTAAGAAAGTAATTCTCGCAATAAATAAGAATGTTACATTTCTTTTTTCCCCAATATTGTCAAGATAATAAACCTGCACCTCAGTTTATAAATTCAGAATTCACTAATTTATTAAAATGAGAACCAAAGTAATCCAAAAGAAATCTTGAACATCAAATGGTGACTCAAAAGAAATGGATAGTTATGGCTATTGAATGTAAAGTCTCATCTATTTCTAATAGAGTCCTTGGGCTCAGGAAACTCACGGTCAAAGTGTCAACAAGTGGGTGAAAATCCTTAGTTATTATGGGATACTCTTTGGAGCCTCATGAATTAAATTCTAATCAATGATTATAACACTGGTGTCATTTATAAACATACTCTTCTTTCCTGGGAGGTAACAGTCAGAGAAAGTTTCTGACACACTAATTTTCCTGTGGAAGAGGAAATTCAAATAATAACACACTCAGGCACTAGATGAAATGCTTTGTTTTGGCTTTATTTATAGGGAAACGTGGACAATGGTCATGCTATTTTCTAAATGGAACGGCAGGTCTGAGGCCATGTGACCAGGCTGCTAACATGAAGGAGAAGAGTTTGTATCATTAACATTCTTTGATTGGAGAGCACATTAGGAGGTAGATAAGGGAGCAGAACAGGCAACCCACCTCCTGGCCACGGCAGGACAGTGCCTGGAATGTCTGCAATGTGTTTCTATTTTTGTCACACCTATGTGTGGCCACCCATCTGGTCTGAATCAATCAGTCTCATCCCAGGGTTCTGCTTCTGTCCCAGCTGAAATAATACCCTCCTTTCTCACTGCTCTGCATCACGGAGGGTCACCGTTCACAATTGCCCAGGCATGGCTTTTCTAGTCACAAACTGAATGTTTGTAAATATTGGTGAATTTAGGAGGAGGCATTGGAACAAATTTTTTAACACAGATATTTTATGGATAGACTCTGCTCTCCCCAAAATAGTACTTGGGAAAACTGGATGAGTCAGGAAAAAAATATTTGACCCCAGAAAGTAAAAGAATGATGCTACACCACTTTGTATGCATACATCCTGATTTTTCAATGATGCAACCTTCTTTGCCTAAGTTTAAATCATGAATTTTTGTGCTGTTGTTCCTAGAACAGATAAAGCCAGGGTACGAGGTGCTGGCCATGACTTAGCCTGAAGGATGTTATCAGGCGGTTTCGCTCTACTCCACACTAGAAGAAATGGCGTTCACTTTTCCTCCACCTCTATAACAATCCTTCTCCTCTGCTTCCAGATCACTGTCCTGGCATTCCTCATGTGCACCTTCTGTTCTCTAGCAATCCAACATCCATGCCTCCCCCCTCAGCTTCCTACACACCTGACAGCCTCTTGATATTCCAGCTACTAGACCACTGGCCTCTATTAAAAGGGTCAAGGTATTCACCAGTGAAACCAGGCACTCTTCCCGCAAGAGACCTCAAAACTTCCTGACATTAGCATTGGCAAATTAAACAACATGGCAAAAGCTACTCATCTTCCCTATCTGCCCAGTTTTCTGTTGCAGTGGGAAACGCCACCCTATCACGGACCTCCCAACTGGGAACCCCAGAGTTATTTTTGCCTCACCACTGTCTTTCTCACTCCCCACATCCAGTCTGTTACCAAAACCGTTGCCACTTTTTTTTGGCCAACATTTCCTGAATCCACCCTCTTCCTTTTCATTCTCATAGTTGTGGTCTTAGTTCAAGCTTCGGCCTTGGCCCACTGGGAATTTGCAGTCTTCTTGCCTCTCTGCCTCCACAGGAGTGTATCAGCCCCAGCTGACTTTAACACCACTGGAGAACTTTCTTGTTGCCATCATTAACCAGTCCTTCGTTTTCTTCGGGCTCCCCCAAAACAGCCGACTGCTCTCTATCGTGTTCTAACGCTTACCCCTTCACCCAACTACCTCCTCATTATTCCAACAGGCTTTTTTTCCCTTCCTTTTCCAAGGTAAGCCCATCCATTCATTACCTTGTCATTCTCCCTGTGCTTCCCCCAGGAATTCTTCTGTGCTTCACAGATTCCAAGTATGCGCCCTTGCCTGGCAGGCCCTGACACTTTGTATCTTTCATTAGCCCTCCCGTCCCTTCCCTTCACTCCGACACAGCCTGGTGTTGAGAGCATGCCCGGGTTCCAACCTTCTAGCTCTGCCACCTACTTACCCACGACATTGCACAGGTTACCTGATATCCTCGAGCCTCAGTCTCCTCATCTGTAAGATGGATTATTATGAAGAAAAAGAGAGAGAATGTATGTGAAACGCTGCTGGCGCATAGTAAGCACCATTTAAATGGTGGTGGCTGTGATTATCGTGTCTCAAAGGACAACTGCCCTGTCCCACTCCTCTGTCGCCCAACACTGTGTGCTCTTTCATCTGTGCGTGTACATTTTTTAATCCTCGTCTGAGGTTATGTTTATAGATTTTTTAGAGACAGGGAAAAGGAAGAGACAGAGAGAGAAACATTGATTTGTTGTCTCCCAGACGTTCATTCTCCGGCCAGGGATTGAACCCAAAACCTAGGTATGTGCCCCGAGTGGGGATGGAGCCCCCAACCTTTTGGTGTGGGGGACGACACTGCAGCCAACTGAGCCCCTCAGCCAGGGCTGTGCACGTAAATTTTGATGATAGCACAAGTGAGTTTCTTTAATCTCATTCCAAGAGTAGCTTATGTCTTAGAAATCAAGGACACGGCTGGTATCAAACAAGGTAATGATGAAGACTTAAATGGCGCTTTTTAAGGAGGAGGAGGAGGAAGAGGAGGAGGAGGATGAAAATATGACCAGATTCTCCTTTGGGTTAATACTCTTTGCTTACACAACTAAGTCTCCAGGAAACATAGTATCACCCTCCCCAAATTAGTTTCTTTTCCATTACATGGAAGCATGCTATGCATAAGAAAATATATTGTGCAGTGTGCATGAGATTTATTTCTCAGAAAGCAAGGAAATGGTAAGAATTTTAAGTGTTCTACATACTTATTTAGATCTCACATCAGGAGATAAAACAAATGAAAACTCTGACTTGTTAATAATTTACATTTTAGTGGAAAATTTGTACATGCTGTTAAGATAACTCTAAGACCCAACACAGAAAATGCAAATAACTCACATCCACTGTGCACTGAAGACAGAATTTGTCTGAGGGGAAAAAAACACCACCAATTGGAAAAAAAAAGTGTTTTCAAGGGAATATCGACAGTATTTACAGGGCTATACTTTTAATTTCAGATGACTCTCTTCAAGTATTCACATAGATGATCTCTCCATTCATCAGGTGTTTCTTACAGAAAATCCATGAGGTACACCTCACCACCTAGGAGGGAGCTTACAAATAGGGGATTTCTTTTGAGCAAGCCACACCGTCACTTTTCTCTCACAGCTTATGTGAAAGTTTCGTGGGGGAGGGAAAAGCCCAAACCAGAAAAAAAGAGAGAGAGAGAGAAGAGAGAGGGTGAGGAGTAAGGAGTGTGCATGACAATAACTACCTCTGTCCCTTTGGTTTTTGTTCTTTTCATGTCATGGAACTTTTTAGCTGCGCTGCCCGGGTAACTGCTCTGGAAGGTCGGAATATCTGTTGTTGAAGGAGGTTTGTGATTGAGGGCCTTCTGACACAACCTTTTGTTGCATTGAGGTGTTTGATCCTCTTTCCCTTTCTTCTAAAACCAATCCCATCCTTTTAAAAAATGGATAACCAGCACTTCTTTTACTTATTGTCAGCTTTTGGAAAGTTACTGTGGGGGTTTGTAGAAGTTTAACTAGTTAACTCTTTGCATGCTGGTGTGCAGTTGCTAACGACTCTTCTTTCTAAACATGAAGGATTTTGACTGCTTTTATCAGGTATGTGCTGCTTTTACTCACCCATAGCAAGTGAGATACAGTCAGGTCCAGAAATAGTGTTTGCATTCAAGATCTTGAAATGCGAGAGGAATTTGGGCTTTGAAATGGGACACATTGTATTTTCTTTTTGTCCTGGGAGTGAAACATGTGACAGGTATGACCCTGCCACTGGAAAAACCTGACAAGATATACTAATTTTTAATCCACGCAGGACTGGCTTTGGTGAAAAGTAAATGCAAAGGGTTGCTTCAAAACTGGGCGGTGTGGCATGGTAGCAACAGAGAAAGAGAGCCTGAGACTAGGAACGTAGGAGTCTGGTTTCAGCCTGCTGACTAAATGCTGGGATATTTTTTCCTCCAAAGAAAGGGACACAACCCAGGCAACAGGAGAGAAAAGAAGCTTAAATGGATTATTTAACAAAAAAGCAACTTATGGCTTCTAGGTAGTGACCTACATTCTGCGCACAATGATGATATTTTTACGGCGGTGATAGGGTTAATAACCTAACATCGTTCATGTAGTGTTTTTTGAAAATTGAATTTTACTGCTACAAAGTAAATGTAACAGCCCTCTGGAGACAATATTACAGGCACTTTATTGTTTGCTAAGCTGATGTCATCTTTCTACAGACTGACTTTAAAACAAAGGCAGAACATTTATTACAAATATCGCTGTGTGAAAGGAAATCTACTGAAATATTGTTTAGAAGGTGAACTGATAAAAAAGTATTAATACTTGGCTTTGATCATCTTACGCTGTAAAGTTATGACTTCAGAATGTTTCTCATGTGATCTCTGTTCAAGGCAAAACTTCATCCTGGAAATTCCTGCCCATGTCTCGATCATTCTTTGCCCTCAAGTAGGAATATTTGTTAAAGCTTCATGCATGTTTTAGATACATTTTTACTCCATAAGGCAGTTGCTTAACAAAGTTGATGAGCTTTGAGAGAGAGACTAAATAGCACCTTTCAAAGATGATGTATGTATAATTGAAGAAACTAAGTATGGAGATTAAGCTCTTTAGTTTATATAATGAACTCTCAAAATCACCTGTAAGTGGTGGCTGGAAAGTTTGCAAAGTAAATAAGCTGTTTAAGGCATTGCCAAGCAAGCATTCTGCACGGCAGGTTGCCTGCAACTCACAGCGTTTGGACTCTGTATCTGATGCACGTGTAATATAGCGTGAAGTTGTTTGTGGATCACACAGGAGCTTCTTAAGAGCTTCATTGCCACACTGTAGCCCTTGAAAATGTATCAAATGAGCAGAGCCTTTGGTTCTTCCTTACAAGGCCCAAGTAATTTGTTTGTAAATCAGTTAGTTACCTTTCAGGAAAAGTTAAATTAGGGGGAACTTTCGTTTCTTTGATGTTTTCCCACTCAGAAAGCCGAAGAGCAAATTAATGATCATTTTGAAGTAATAATGATGAGGAAAATATAATTTAGTGAGCTACCCTATCTTAAAATAACTTTTCAGGTAGGGCATATAAATAACAGCCCAAATGACCGAAATAGCCTGATGGTGTTTTTCCAAGAAAATGATTTACTGCTCTGCTTTTGTCTCTGAAGTCTAGTTAGAAGGAAAACACAGGTCAAGGAAATTGGGTTAGGAAAAAAAAAGGCTGTTACAGGGTAGGCGTAGAGCTGTGTGAACAGTGTCTAACGGGGGTCTGTAAGCACTCCTCGGGAGGTCAGCAGACCAGAGCCTCAGCAGTGTCTGTGAAATGCTCAGTACTGACTGATGGCACTCACACAGACTCTACCTAGCATGCTCTGTGAAAGGCTGTGTGTTAGGTGGTGTGTGGGCCGTGCCCAGGAAAAAGCCACCTGTACAGTGATTGTCATCAACCCAGAAACTGATCTGCAACGTGGCGAAAAGCTGTTTTGCTAATAAGTGTGCTTCTACAAGAGAAACCCGTTTTTTAAAAGCTCACACCTATTGGAAGCATTTTACTACAAACCTGACAACAGGGAAGTTATTTTACAATCAGTCAATTCATTATGAAATCTGACAAATATTAGCTCCTTACCAGGTGCCCCAGGTACTGCTTTAGCACCAACAATCCGAAAGCAAGTGCTCACAGAGCCTCACGGATCACTGTGGGGAATAACGACTTGGCAGGGTCAGAGCCTGACACGTTGTAAATGTTCAAAAATTTAATATTCAGTGAATACTCAGTATTCCTAAACATTCAAGAAAGTCATAAATATTTGTTGAGTGACTGATGGAATGAATCAAATAATGGTCCAGGTAAGTCCTTGATTCTATTCCTGTACGAGGAGGGACTATTTTCTCTTCTCATACAGGTCAGCACAGCTATAAGAAAGGACAGACTTGAGCTGGCCTTTAAAAAGATGAGTGACATTCCCCCTGTAAGAGCAGGCATTGGCCCCTGTGGCGGAAACAGCTTCCCAGAATGCAGCGCGACTCTCCGCGGCACAGCCCAGTTCTGGAGGCTGGACTCCCCTCCGTGCTGCCCTGAGGGCTGGTGCTTGCCTCCCTCTCCCTGCTCTCTGCTGTGCTGTCAGCGTCTCTCCCTCTCCCCACCCACAGTGGGATTCCAGTGTTGTCTCCTCGACTGAGAACCAGCATACCTAACTTGTCTCATGGAAGGAGGGGAACTGCACACCTGTTCCTCACTTTTATCTATAAACTTCAGATTTTAGTTGCTTACCAAGCATATTTTTGACCAAACTGTTTTTAAACATCCAACACGCAGGGAAGAAGGGAGGGAGTGGTTAATATTTAAACCACACATCAGTGTTGTGATGAAAAGAGTTTTCAAACATCAAAATGGCTTGGTTTTATTTTCAAACATCAAGACTAAATGATTACAGTTACTTTTTGTCTCCAACTTAGCAAGATGTCTCGTGGATGGGACACTCAAAGCAGGACAGTTTGGGACAGTTCCAACTGTATGAAGCCTTGTATCATTACCTCCATAAATAGAATCAAGCTTCCTTTCTTCTGTAGCGCTACATTTCCTTGCCTTTGATTCTCTCCTGCTTTCTCTCCTGGCAGGCCTTTCCTCTCTCCTGCATCAGCCACCCCATACATAGGCAGATGTGCCTCTTTTTCCCTCTGCCAGATCTCCCCCACCCCCGCCCCAGTCTTCCCAACTACCCCTCTTTGAAGTCTCTATTACCGATACAATCACTTTTGTTTCCCTTCCGTCCCCTCCCTCTCCACTCGAGCTTCTTCTCTCCCTAACCCCATTAGTTACATCTGCTGCCCCTACCATTCAGCCTGTGCTAAATCGTAATGTGCTTGACATAACTTCGGTTTGTCTGCTAAGTACTCAATCAGCACTCACGGCTATCTTCTGATTTGTAGGAAAGTGGGCAAGAATGAGGAAGCGGGCTCCAAATTCTCGAAGTGATTCGGGTCTGCCCAATTAAGCCCAGCAAAGATGGGAAACTGACAAGGAGTGATAATGAAATAAATGCGTTTCAGTTAGGAATATAAATCCCACAAACGTGGTTCCTGATGCCGGTGGTAGATACTGTATTCTTCATGTGGTGGTCAGATGTCTCAGAGGATGCAAAGGTGGATGAATGAAGGGAGGTGCATAATAGCTGCAGTATTTGTTAGTCGACTGGGGTTCTTTCCCTGCGGGTCGTGAATGGATCTTTAAGGGATCTGTGGACCACCAGAAACTGCATGCAACATTTTATACACTGATGCATTTTCCTGGACCGTGGGTCTGTACATGTAATTAGATCCTTCAGAGGCTCTGTAACCTCCCAGAAGGTTAAGAACCATTGCTAAATAAGTGAAGACACCAATTTTGTCCGGGTTTTCCTGTAGTCTGCCCCCCCAACTCCCCAGCACTTTTTAACGTTCCACATGATTTGACTAGTTCAGAAAGTAGAAACAAAAGCTTTTAAAAGAAATTTTACCTTCTTTAAGAGGAAAAATGTTTAAACCACCTGCCAGGTTATACAATTCACTTTTTTAAAAAAATTATTTTAGTTTGACTACAATTCAAGGACAAGCCCCCCCCCTTTTTTAACAATGGGTATAATCACACATCTGAACATAAGAATTAGTTTTATGCAGTTCCATAGAAAACCAAAATCTTGAGGCACACTTTCAAAACAACCAGAGAAAAATAAACCATTCCTTATGTCAGTCTTGTTAGAGAGGGATTAAGAAACTGGCAATTATTTTGGCGACCTTAATTGTTGCGCGGCAGGAAAATATGTAATTAGAGCACGTTCCCAGGCCTGCACACCTGCAGCACATCCTACAGTATAATGTCAGCTTTCAGTGCCCGTCGGTGCCAGGTTCTAGCACAACCAGTCACAGTGACGCTCTGAGAACATTTCGGACTCATGTAATGTGGCTTCTGTGTATGAAAGAAGCAGGCATTTACCCTACCACACAATGGAGTGCATTGCTGCAACACTGCTTTCATTATTTTCTGACGCCTACCTTCAGCACTGCCCTGGTTTACTCCGTTTGAGGTTTTATTGTTACGGTATAATAGTCCTGTACATTTTTGAAATTCCCTTATTATTCAGCTTATTAATACAGTACTGACTTGATTATCAGGCAGCAATTGCACAGCAGAAGAGTCGGTGCATTAGCTAAGTCAGAAGCTGAGTAAATTCTTGGTATAATGAGAACGATTGTTTGACATTTTTTTTTAATCTAGAAAGATGGGCTATGGTAGTTCTCTATATAGTTGTATTTTGGAATTGACTATATATTCTCTATATGTTGTTGACTATTCATTTTTTCACACGGAAAAAGCTTAAAATGTATCCTCACTAATCTAAAAGTGTTTCAGGGTATGGGAAGACTCCATCATGATTCTCATTAGCTTTCTTCTTCTTCTTTTTTTCCTTTTATTGGCTTTTTGCAACACACAGAAAGAAACTCAGATGTTAGAAAAGGGAGATAAATTGAAGAAACTGTACGCGGGGTGCCTGTTTTTCCAACAATTCCATAATCCGGCATGCTGATAGTTAACAGACTTCTCCCCCTAAGGGAGATGCACTGTATTTTGCTATCTGACATGTTGTCATATATAAAGAAATCAATTGGTAATTAAATGATGCACCTTGTGAAGATGACAAAAGGCATTTGGTTGCAAAAAGAGAACTGGGTTTTGAGGGGTTTGTAATGAAGGCCTAATGACTATTCATAAGAGATTTTCAGTCCGTTGATCCACTTGACTGGAAAGTTCTGCCCTGGAGAGTTAGTGCTGTCAGTTTCTCTCACCTCAGAAAGCCGGCGCAATCGACGGTGTAGAGGATGAGGGAGAAATTATCTAGTTGTTGCTCTAGGCCTGTCTTAGGTCACATGCAGAAGGCACATCTGGCTTCCTGTAGGTGCAACCTCAGGACATAAACTTTGACTAATTTTTAAACTATAAATATGTACGAGTGACACTGAATAAGTTACCTTGTATTCATATTTATTTTAGAATGCATGCAAGTTGTATGGTGAGGCTGCCATTTTGGCCTTATTTTTCTTACGATTTTACCAGTTACGTTTGCTTCTTCGGCTAAGAGAAGCTGTTTTTGGAAGTTGTCGATGACCTAACGATGACAGCTCCTCGTGGGAGATTAGACCGCCGTGCCTTGGTGGTCCATCTGCCAAAGCCCCCCCTGCAGAAGGGGCAAGTGAAACAAGTAGAGAGCATATTACTGGACAGTGCTCTTGGTGAGACTTTACTGTCCCATTTGGCAAAAAGCCGTGCGATACCAAAATTTATATACATCAGACTATGTGGCTTCTACCACATAAAGAGGATCTCCGGAATTACAAAACACTGCTCCAGTGCTTCTCGACAACAACAAAAACAGTAAAATCCATACATTTGAAAGAAACTAGTTACTGGCAATCACGGGCCAGGCACAATACTAGCCTCCGAGGATACAAAGGGGAACGAAACAAAATCTCAGCTCTCTCAGCTTATTGGCAAACAAACAAGAAAACACTTGTCATGCATATAACACAGGAAGTACTGTGGTCAAGTTGGATCATAACGGAGTGTTAGAATCCAAGAATGAATTATCTAAGACTTGTTGGATTCCACAGGTGTTACAAAAATCTGCTACACGAGTTACCCTTTCCACTGGCAAAGCCGAATTAGCCGGTGGACAGGTGCCTTGGGGGAGCTAGGTGTTTCCGTTGCGGAGGTGCTTCCATGTGGAATCGCAACAGAACGGGAGGGACCACAACTTCTGTACATATTTACTCTTTGAAAGTGGTCCTCCATGTTATCTTATCGGGCAGCTCACCTAATCAAAAGTAAACACGTTTATCACCTCATTAAGGCTTGTTTTATGGCCACTCCACAGCAGTGACTGAGGTGAAAATATCTATCAAACTCCTTGTTTGGAACATCTGTAAGGGGACCATTATGGCAAGCTACGGAGGTTTTAATCTCTCAATATCAGAATAATTTCACATGCAATACGTGTTTGAGAGGGTGTCACTGATGATTTCTCCTTGTGTGTATTGTGGTTACTGGGTTTTGCTGATGTGTTTGCTGGAGCTGTCAAGGTGGACCAACAAATGGACAGACGCCAAAAAAACAATTATGCTTATTAATGTACATTGATTACTTGTTTAGGTTATAAAGCAAATTAAAAAATACATTAGTATTTAAACCCTTTTATAGCTGAGCTAATGATTGCTTGTACTATAGTGTCTAGTAAAGAATATTCTATAATACCTGCAAAGACCAGCTATGTTATCTAATTAGTAGACTTTGATTTAAGTGGCTATAATTATGGAAGTGAATGGTTGTTGCCCCTCTAAATAGCAAAATGGTAGATTTAAAAATATAAAGATGTTGACTTGATTATTTAATATTTGTAGCAAAGACAAACCACCTAAATAGAGAGATTAATTCCACATCAGTGAAACATTAAAAGGGAAAGAGGATGCCAAGAATCCCATTAATTTGGGATATAAGTGCCTGAAATTTCCTCAAAACATTTACATCAAGGAACACCAACAAGACAATACCAAGCAGTCCGTCCCAAGGCTAGAGAAATGAGGCAAACGTGATTGTAAGCTGCACAACGTCACACGGCCAAATTAAGTGTGGTGCCTTTCACCAGATGCTGAACACAGGCCCCACGGGCGGGGCCCCGGGGCCCCAGGCTGACTGTGCGGCATGCCCATCGGCTCTGTGACTCCTTTCTCCACGAGGTCTTTCCTGGGCGTGCACTCTTGCCTTCCCTCTGCCGCGCAGCCATGCCACTTGCGTGCCACTGTCTTTCTGCCGTGTGTTCCAGTTAGGTGACTCTGGTGCCAAGGAAGCTTTCGTGCATACTTGCTTCATCGAATGGCTGACGTGGAGGGGCAGAGGTGACCTCTTTTTTTCCTCTGTGATTTGCTTTGGCTATCACTTTTGAAATATATATGTCATATTCCCCAATAAGATGGTGTCACCGCCTTCACGCCCTGTGTGGGCATTCCCACACTTCCTAGCAAGGATTTTGCTTGAATTCCTGTAGGTAGTTCTTCTGCTCCTCGCCCTGTTTCCTTCAAGGCCTTTGAGTTATAAGCATCCAGTACAACAGTGAATACTTAGTCCAGTAGTCGCCACTTGGTTTTCCCTTCTAACTTTTGGGGGTTGCTTCTAAACCTAGCACAACTGCTTAGAAGGGTTTTTCACAAATGGTTTGCCGCAGCAGTTGCTACCCTGTTGGTCTTTTCATTCTGAACACGCAGGCGGAGAGCATTGATGTCAGTACAACAAATAACGTGTACAATTTCAAAAAACACTAAACTTACTGAATCCCCATATTATGTTTTCATGCTGCTCTTTCAGAAACTATTCTAATACATTGCTCCTATAAACCGATCTTGGTCCTGGCAGGCCCTATTGGAACTAATGGGGCCTGACAGTTCTTCAGTTAAAAATTATACATGAGGGTCACTTTCCCTTAAATTATCTATTGTATGCCAGCTGTTCACAACTGCAGCGCTTCACTTTCTTTGCATTGCTAGAAATGCCTAATTTTCTCATAATATCCATAGCAACTATGCTTGTGGATGGCATTAGAGTTAGTAAGAGTTAAGCGCACCTTCATGGAAATCACACAAGAGTCGCTTTTTCCATTTCCTTTATTTTTATTTTTTTGGTGCTGGAAAATGGTTAGATGGCTCATTTTGCCTTTTCATGCCACAGCACTTGAGTTATATCATAATTTCTCATTTGCCGCACAACTTTATTCTATTTTTATGCTCCTAAATGACACAGCTTTAAGTACCAGCGAGTGGCACTTCCGTGCTGTGAGCGCTATCAAAGGCAACCTTAGACAGATAAAACTCCTGGGTTTTTTTGTTTGTTTGTTTGTTTTGTTTTTTGCTGGAGAAGGGAGCAGGGGAGTCATCCCCTGGGCTGTCTTTTGTTTTTCAGGCCTATTAAAACTGTGGCCAAAAAAACCATTTACAAGAAAGAAAAAATTCACCCAAGCCTTGTGTCTGAATGAAGGCTCTCAAATGTTCCTCATTACTCCAGAGCAGTTATCTTTGGATTATAATTAAAACGAGGCTTTTTTTTTTCTTTTCTTTTCTTTTTCAGAATGCCCCAAGTGAAGTATTTTCCCCAAAGTTATTGGACCTTTTTACCAACAAGTGGCTGGGATTTTAATAAGCCTCCCCTTCCCCCACCCAGCCCCATACAGAGTAGTGAGTGGATGGCGAAGAGTGGATGTGGTACAAAGGTTACACATTCAGTGATATTTTCTGCCTTATTGGTAAAAATGGGGAGGTGGGGTGGGAGGATTTCCTTTAATTATGAAATAAGTGTGATGTTAGTGGTTATTTCTGTAACCTGGTGAAAATGCTGCATATTTAAGGCCTAATTTTTAGCATATGTTGCCAGGCATGTAATAAAACGGTGACCTATGCTTTCTGAATACTTTGGCTGTTAAGGAGCATGCAGATTATAACTAGTTGCTGTAGAAACCTGGTCATTTTGGATGCTTGTTGAGAAGGCCTGGTTATTTTTTAAACTTTGGTGGATGAGACAGAAATGGCAGCGGTTGGACAAGGCCACCTATCAGTGGCAGGGACGTGTCTCTCCCCTTCCTCTTGTGTGAACCTTCAGGGTCTGGGGCATTAATATGCAGTGGTTCTGTTTTTCTTTCAGGAGGACTTGTAAACTCTTTAAACAGAGGCACACAGTTTGCAATTGTTGCAGTACCGAGTGGGTGCATAGAAGCTAGGGCTGCAGCCTTGTCCAGTGGCGGATAGAATAAAAGTGACAGTGATGCAATGGGCCTGGCATGTGGACAACTCCGTGGGACGGATGAATGGTGTGGCTCTTGCCGTCCCTCCGGTGGTGGTAGGCCCTGTAATAGCTGGCGTAGGAAGGGTGGTGAAAATTGATATGCACTATTACTACATGTATAAAACTTAACACTGGGGCCATTGCACAGGTGGGGGGTTCCTGTTTATTGATTTTTATGACTTTGTTAGAACATACGCTTAATGCTTTTATACTCCAGGAACTCTGGGAGGGCTCACCTCAGGTAATAAACCTTTCCGTGCTCTGCAATCGCTCACAATTTACATGGGGACTCACATTATCCAGTACAAAGCTCAGCATCCCCTCCCTTTACTTGGTTTTAGGAGTGCTATAAAAAAAGCAAAGAAAATAACTCTAGCACTTAGTTTAAAAATTTTAAAAACCTGTCCACTCCTGCTATGAAAATGGCCCCTAATTCTAATTACTCATATTTCCAAGAAAAATTAGTCACACAAACTTATGTTATGCGTTGTCTCAGAGGTGGAAAGCAAATTAGGTTTCCAATAAGACAGTACATCAAACAAAGTAGCATGTTCTTGATGCCGATGACTTTTTTTTAGAATTATGGTTGGACATTTTTGGCAGACAGATTGTCTTTTGCTCTATCAAAATGACAGTTTCTTTTGTAACTGCAACATTCATAATTAGAAGGAGAGAAGCAATCTGCCCAATTTAATATACTAAAAGAAGTTTAGAGTCTCTGCTAGTAATTTCATTATTTTAAAATTTGAATTAATTGACTTAAAATAATGCAGTTAAGAAGTATAACTAGCAGGATTATAGAGAAAGGTTTCTTTTTCCTTAAAAAAAAAAAAAAGAACAGCACTCTTAGTATCATACTTCAGATGAGATTAAAATTTTCTGTTTATGCCAGGTACCCTGTTCTAAGATTCAGAGCAGGAATGTGAATATTCATCCTTGCAAAAGAGCTGAGAGAAGTTGTAGGGAAAGCCCTGGGAACAAGGTCACTTTAAACAAAAAAGTTCTCCAAGTTTCCCATGCTTAAGAGGCTGGCTGGGCTTAATTAAAGTCAATGGATGACCAGAAAGAAAGGAGGGAAAAGGAAAAGAAAAAAGAAAGAAAAGAAAATGATTAAAACAAAATCCACCCCTCTTCAAACTCTGGGCCACCATTCACATTCCATAACTTAGCTATTGATGTTCCAGTTCTTTAAATACATTGAGAATAGTATGTCTGAAATCCCTTAACAGCACATGGTTTAATATCACTCTTCCCTATTCCATATCTCTAACCTACGTCACTTAGGTGGCCCTCACCAGCACCACCACAACAAAAACAAATCCAGCTTTGCATGCAGAGTGAAATCAGCATAACATAGCGACCTTGTTCTGGACCTGATGTTTGGTTTCAGCAACCCTCTCTTTTGCAGCTCTGGCCAAGTTTAACATTTCCTGTTGGCTCGGAGTGTAACCTTTCTTCTTATTTTCTTCAGGATCTCTCTTTAGGGAACCCAGTGTGTTACATGCCCATCATGCACAGGCCAAAAGTTTGGGAGAATTAAGATTCATGAATATTGAAGACCTCTTTTCCTTTAGGAAGGAATGAAGCCTCTGCTCATTTTAAGGAGTACATACCGAGCAAGATGTCATCTTACCCTTTTTGTAACACTCAACTCTAAAGGAAACCAACTCTTCAGCTCTGTTAACTTAATTTGTACCTTAGCCGACTTTGGTCTTTATATGAGCCATCAAATCTGAATGTGACAAAGATTCTAAAACAAAAACAAAAACCCAAAAACAAAACAGTGCTTTATGTATGAGTTGCTGGGTGTTTTTGTTTCCTACAAGAAATCACAAAACTAAATGCCGTACACATTTTTTGGTATAAGACAGCAGGAAATTTTTTAGCCTTCAACTTTCTGATTATGAACTGTGCTCTAAATCTACGGGAACTGTGTCCCAAGTCCCACGCTCTTTTACAAGTATGTCATTTGCAGACCTGAAAATGGAAAGGCAAACTTCCCCATGGAAGTTCTGAAATCTGATGTAAAACTGAGAGGCCAGGACGTCAGAACGCCGGTGATACCAGACACATATTTTAAGGTCTCCTCTAGTGTTTTAGTAGTTCCAGGTATCCTTTCTCTGCAGTTCTATGTCCTAGAGAAGCAACATTTTGTTCTGTTCCCCTTTATCCCAATCTACTTCGTTATACATCAAAAGATACGCATTTCTACAACCCAGGAAGCCAGGAATTAAAGCACAATTTATGTTAACAAGGCTCTTTCTAAGACCCTTGTAGTTACCTAATGCTTAAGGCTTGGGCTGACGTGGGTTATGGGATTATATTAGATTTTATAGATATTTCTAAGTGTGTATGTGCATATATGTATGTGCATGATGCGCACTGTTTTCTGTGTGCTCATTTACTCTGAACGTCAGGCAAGCAGACATCTCGCCCCACCCCTCACTCTGGTTCACATCACTCAAAATCTATGGCAGAATCTCTATTCCAAATTAAATACGTCCGAGGTTATGTCTTTTATCAGTTCTTTATTCTTGGTATCTCAAAATTCTGAAATCTTCTCCCTTTGTCTCAAAAAGGGAAACTGCTGAAAGCATTTCCACCTGGATGTTTAAATTATTTAAGTTGCAGGAACCAGACCTTTTCCCTCCTGAGTAGTTGTGGGTTTTAAAGGCTAAAATTGCTTCATCATGCCAAAGTGAAAGTATGCATAAATTATTTAGTTAAACCTGAGAAAATACAGACTTTTCCCAGTGATCTTTCAAGGGCTGCCTACTTAAATTTCAGAAGAATGAGCAGGATTTTCCTCTTTCTCTTAGAAAAATGTAAGTATTTGCTGTGTCTTCTGTTAGTTGAAGTGTGAACAAAATTACAAAATGATGATTTTTTTACAAGTCTCAGCCTCATAGTATCCAGTATATCTATTTCATGGCCAAGGTGAATAGTGTGATATGAATCAATACCACTAATCCCCATGCAGCTGGCAAGAACTGGATGTATTTTTACTAAAGTCAGGTAGCTTGCTCACTACAAGTCTTGCCCTGATGATAACAAATGCTAGTGAGCATTTTCAATTCAGTGTTTATTTATTCATATTTTCTGTTTCAATTATGAAAAAGCATAGTAAGATAATTCGTAAATATTATAAAAACTTGGTTGAAATCCTCGATTTGATTTTTTCCTTGTACTTTAACTCTAGTAAATACAAATGCATGAAAAGTATAAGGTAGTGTGGTGGCAGTGGCGGTGGCGGTGTGTGTAACATAGACAACTTAAAGAAGCAATGAAAATAGCTCACACATATGGGCAGTTGGGGGCCACTTTCAAGTTCCTATAGAGTAAGGGACTCAGTTTCCCGTGGATATTATAGAATCTGTGACGTTACACCTCAGCTCCCTAAATTAGTCCTAGCATGAACGACATCCTCATGACCGAGGAAGGAATAGTACTTTTAATTGAATACCAGCTTCAGATCCTCAAAGAAGCATTAATTGGGACAGAAAAAACGTCAATCAAAAAAGTACTTATATGAGTTCTTAGTGCGCAGCTGTCTGTTCATTTGTAGAACCCATTTGAATGCTATGTTTAAATAAATTGGGAGGTGAGAGTGAATGTGGTAGGAGATCAGCATATAACTTTGATGAGTTATTAAGAAGTCAGAAACCCTCCAAACAAAATAAAAAACCCATTCCATCCCATACTGATGGATGGAACTTATCCCATTAACATGTTCAACATATTCAGACCGGGCGCTCCTCCTCAAGATCTAACTTGCTTTTCCTACAACTTTTTATTCAGTTCAGTTGCCCTTGACCTTGCCTCAGTTCTCCCCTGCTCTTCTTTTCCCTCTGCTTCCTGGGCACTGTTGGACCCACCAAATCAGGTGAACAAGGATGTTCTACTTACACTGCCATTCTCTGCTAAACAGCTGGAAATCCTATTCTGGCATTCATGTGGTGCCTTAGATTTGTACCTCAGAGGTGGTGAGAAGAGCACAGGCAGAATCGAGAGTGAGCTAGGACCTGGATGCTGGAATCCGATCCGGATTCTGACCTCAGGTGCTTTGGGGGACAGTCAGTTCAAAGTTCTGAGTTTGTTTACTCCTCTGTACAGTCATCATCATCACGATTGCTCCTTCTTCCTTCGAAAGATTGTTATGAGGATTGTTACGAGGAGAAATGTCTGTGTATGGGTTCTGCATCAATTATCGCTCAGTCTAATAGTCAAATTTGTGCCTACATGCCAGGTAGGTATGTCCTCCTAAACTTAGGAGAAGAAAAGAGTTTTTAAGACACACGAGAGACTCTGGAAATGGATATATTTTATAAAGCCTACAGAGACTGATGGTGCACTTCCTTCCACGTGCAATTCTCCTGGGAGAGGTAAACGTGACTCTCTGGGGACACCTCTTCAGCCAGGACAATGGTGGGAAACCCTGGCTGGTGGTGACTGAGAGCTCGGGTAACTGAGAATAGACAGGAGGGACATTTAGCGGTCGGGTGACTTCTTTCTAACTGCAGCAGGCTCTCAGATCCCTAGGCTGGCCCACGATGAGAGAACAGTCAGGAAGGAGAGGCTGGCATGGTAAGCGTAAGTCTCAGTGCCATCTGATTATGAAATTGGCTTGTTTGCCTTCTCATGCAGGGCTGGAGCTACAGCCCTGCCACGGTATGTGACTGCACGAGAGAAGGACTTAAGACCGAGGGGTGTTTTATGACCAAGGAGGAGGATTTATCAGTTATTTCAAGGAAAGCTATTGTAGAATCCCACCAAACATATTAATGACATCAATTATTGTATTTTGTGTAGTGATTTTTTACACCAAATGAACAATATATTGAAGAATTCACAGAAGTTCTCCCATTTGAGTCAGCATTAACCATGACAGAAGTAATCAGAACTGGCCCGAGAAAAAAAATAAGAACTTTCGAACTTGTCTAATTCCCACTGCAGTTGCTAGAGGAAAATTGAAATGAAAGATGCCAAAAAGAGATGAATACTTCTTAAAAGCTTTTTAAAATCCCACAAACTTATCATGGAACTGTCTGCTTATGCTAGGAGCTGGAAGAGCCGCTCAGATTCACTCAACTGTGCTTTGATTTTAAATTGTTGTTTCCCTTGCTCTTACACTACTACGAGAGAAAGGAAATGCCTAGGCAAATAAACTCTGTTAAAATAACTTTACAGTTGTGACACAATTTGACAAAAGCAAAGGAAACTCAGAGTCACTACTCACACTCTATCCTCAGCTGATTCCACAGTGGAAAATAAAATGCTTAAAAAGAAACCCTCAGACACCGTGGAACAGACTTGGGATAGAGTGTCTGCTCTAAGACTCTCTTGGACTTCAGAGACAGGCTTCTTAATCACCGAATCTCTGACTTCTTCATCTTTGAGTTATTATTGTAGAGTTGCAATATATGCATTCATCATAAATCTGATCACAGTTAAAGAGAAGTGTTTGGCTGAATACTGTTTGCAAAATATGCCACTTGTTTTTGTTTGTTTGTTTGTTTTTTGTTTTGTTTTGTTTTGTTTTTTGAAAGATCCCGTGGTTCTAACTCAAAGCAGTAACTTCTTGGGGGTCACTAAGCTACCCTGAAAAATATTTCAATCATAGCTACTTCCTAAGGTTTAGTTAAGATACTAAACGTACTTCTTTCCAAGGGTCCTGTAAACACTACTGCACAGAGAAACATTTTGACCAAATTCTCATATTCACTACAGCTATGGAAATTATAAATCTACCAGAGAGGTGATATATCATTTTTTTATTAAACTTATAATATGCAGCACAAATAGTGTTTACATGGAAGAGTATAAAGTTAATTCCCTCCTGGGAAGCATTTCTAAAAAATATAAATTGTGTTTTGAGAGTTAATCAATTTGCTTTTTCTCTTTTGGCATTTTAATTGAAGCCTCCAAACGGTATACTTCCTCAAAGTATCAGAAAGCAAATATCAGTTGTGCGGTTGTAAAATCAACTCTTAATTTTCTTTCAATGAAGTAGCAGATAGTCGGCCTGTAAATTTTACCTATATTACTATGGAGCTGCGGTGCTATAAATTCAAAACAGTGTGCAGGTTGGTGGAAATTGAGGTCCAGGCAGCAAGGCATGTCCATAAACTTTTCTCAGGTTATTGGAACAGAACAAATCAAAAGCCGTTCCTGGTTGTATGATATTCTCTTTTGATAGAGCAGACTTCTTGTTGTTAGCAATCCAAGTGCAGAGGTTAGTCAGAGCAGAATGTAATTTCTAGCAATCTGACAGACCTGCGGATTGAAACGGCAGGTTTTCCCTTCCGATTTCAGGGAATTGCTTCTTACTGTGACAAATGATTAGCTGTTATCTCTGACTGAATTTGATTTCTACAAGCAGCTGAGTCAGGTAACTTTGCAGTGTTTGAGGGGGTTTTTACAGGAAATGAAATCGGCTCCCTAGTCATATGTGGACCAAATGAAATCTTCCCTGTCAGGGCAAAATTCTACTTTTGGTTAATTGGAGGCAGATTTAGCATACATAGAAGGTGTGTGTAGTGATGTGTGTGGTGTGTATGAAGGGTGTTTGTGTGCGCGTGTGTGTGTGTGTGTGTGTCTATAGGCAGGCACACCCGTGTGAATAAAGTCACATACATGAGGAATAATTTCCTGGTGCTCTCCTAACTTTCAAAAGCCTGTATTCAAACAAAACCCCTACATTCTGCACGGGGTTGATGCTTTTAGTAGAAACTACAAGTGAGGACAGTC